>WOGR01012929.1:0-10020 GCA_015342045.1 Leptinotarsa lineolata | reverse complement strand
AAATACAGGGTGTTCCATTTGAAATAAGGAAGTTGCCCTCAACTTCCGGTATAACGGAAAGAGACCGGAAGTTGAAAATATTTTAGTTGAGAAGGCCATTTTGTAGAACCCACTACTACAAAATTTCAAGTTTTTATTTTGAATCGTTCTCCATATATTCCTAACGAACGCTTGTCGTGAAATACCCTGTATATTGAGGTCGCTAACTTAGTATTCGATAAACTGTGATATATTTCATGACATGTTTTTTTGAGAGTTTGCACAGAACTTGTATTTGATTTTTGTGTTATGATGATAATAGGATGTTTGACTTGTTTTTGAATACTAATGTATAATCTCTATTTAGGTGCAGCAGGTCCAAGTACATCCAACGATGACGAAATTCCGGAAGGTGTGGACCCATCCTTCTTGGAGGCACTTCCTCCTGAAATGCGCAGAGAGGTCCTTGAACAACATCGCATTTTATGCTTGCAGCAACGCATTGCTGCTGGCACTGCTACTGCTCCAGCTGCTGCTGCAACAGGACAAGAAGAACAACCAACAGTTTCCAATGAAGTGAGTCCTGAATTCTTGGCTGCCTTGCCCCCGGCGCTCCAAGAAGAAGTGCTGACCCAACAGAGATTAGAACAACAACGTCAAGCCGCAGCAAGGGCTAATCCTAATGAACCTCTTGATGCAGGAGCCTTCTTTGAAACACTGCAACCGTCCTTGAGAACAATGGTATGTGTTTGGTTTACCTCACTAGGTAAATTGATTTCAACCATTTCATTTTTAGATATTGTCTGATATGGAGGACTCGCAGATGTCTGCTTTGCCGCCTGACTTGGCTGCAGAAGCTCAAACCCTACGTAGGGATTGGTATGCTAGAAATCGGCAGATGGCTCAGGAAAGGTTTCTACAGAGCAACTTGACTACTATATACAGACATTCGAGAGGCAGACACCCGTTTAGACCCACAAACTTCCAAAGAGGAAGCTGGAGTCAGTGGAGTAGAGACTTTATGAACAATCCGGTTCCCTCGAATTCACCACTGAAAATAAGAGGCCGCCAGCTGTTGGATCATGATGGTCTGGCATGTTTACTAATTTTGTTGTTTACGGATGATCCTCATTTGAACCGGCTGAGGTTGCATAGAGTTATAAGGAACTTGTGCTACCATGCGCCAACTCGAGAATGGGTGATCAATGCTTTACTAACCGTTATTGAGAAAAGCGTTCACACACAACCTGAGGACAACATCAATAAACCTTCAAGAAAGGGGCCGAAGCCAGGTCCTTTGACCAGTAAGCTTCTCACCGATGCTAAATATCTACAGAGTGGGGGACATTGGCTGACCATTCGCATGGAAGCTGCGCTAGGCTGTGCAGCAAATGTGTTCATTGTGAACAAGACAGTCGGTAAAAAATGTGATAAAGCCTGCGGAGCCTCAGTAATCAGTATACACCCCCAAGCTGCTCCGATTGTCTGCAGAAATACTCTGGACCTGTTCATTTCTCTAGCGAAGGCTTTCCCGTCCTGTTTACTGCCGATAAAATGCATTAGGGATGACACTGATAAAAACACCATAACTCCTGTGAAAGTTAAGACAGAATCTTCGGACTTTTGGGATGTACTTCTTCGTCTCGACTCTGCTACAAAGAAGGGTAAGAGTATACAGAAGAATACCACCTCCAGCAGTAGCGACGCAGAAACACCAATTCTCTTTGAACAAACTGTTTTCGGCAAACTGCTCAATATGTTAGCCACACCTGTTATCAACAGAAACACCAACTTGACTGATAATTTGTTGAAGCTTCTTTCTGTCACGACTTCTGGCATGCCTGAGTTGGTTAAACCTCAGAAGACTAGCAAAAAGGGCCAAATTCCTGATCTCATGAATACTCCCCCTATACACGCCCTCAGCTTAGCTGTCAATGTAATTACATACAAGAATTGTTCTGAAGAAGGCTTGGAATTCATTACTAATTTGTTACTAAATTTGGCAAATTCATCCTTAGATATGAGTTTTATGGTAAGTTCATTAACATGTACCTCAATTCTAATAGAGATATCTGACTTGACCTTGAAAAAAAAGGAAGGAAAGTTTTGATTCAACTCAAATTTATTTTCAATATAATTTACAATTTATTGTATAGTTATTACATTTCAATTATCGTGTTTCCAAAGAAACAAACATTAAGTTTTGACTTTTCTTTATCTAAATCTCAAAATTTCTTATATAAATTTGGGAAATAATAAAATAACTGAACTCATTGACCGCAAAAACAAGAAGAATTAATTATCCAAAGTAATAAATATATTGATCGTGTGGCATTTAGGATGTTTCACTCCAAGTGTAAAACTGTTTTTGTGATTATACTTGGTAGAAACAACTGTGCGGATGTTCAATGGGTACATTAAAAGACAAAGAATATCATTCATTTCGCTTCAGGTCAGTGGCAGAAGATTGGACATACCCGAAATTTTGCCTAGGTTTAGTAACATTAATGTGTAGAAAAGTAAGAATGTGCATAAGTAGATTCATTACTATAGATCAGATTAGTTATGTATTTTATATTTCATTAGAAATAGCATTATTTTGAAATCCAAATGATATAAAAAAACTTTGAATTGATAGTAGGGATTTAAGATAAAGTATTAGGAGTTCTTGATATAAATCCAGATAGGTTTAAACTTTATTGCATATTCCAGGATTAAATGCAAGTCTTCCACTTGTATGATATCCAGTAAACATTCAGGTTAAGGTTTGGAATTTAAGCTGGATGGTGACTATGAAGTTTTACTATAACTGTGGAATCTGCCAGCTTAATTTTATTTGCGCAACAAGTAATTTATTATAATTTTCTGTAAATTTTTGAAGTAGAAATATTTATCTGCGAATAATCCTCGTTTAGGGTTCAAAAGCACTCCACTCGCTTTTAGAAGGTCGAGTCAGTTCAAACAAATTAGTTACTATTATTTCGTAATAAATGCAACTTTGTTGGTGAAATCAGGTTGAGAAATTCTGGTGTGTGGAGAAAATAATTTTATTATATATTTAGTCAAATTAATTTAATTTTCAGATTCTGAAACTCCTTTTAAATGGTGCTGTAGAAATAGGTAATATAGTCCAATTCCAAATTCAGAATATGCTGAGAGACTTGAGGAATTTGATCATCTGCACACATAAGAGGAAACTTGAAGAAACTGGACCTTCCACGTCTAAGGGAGTTCTTCATAATAGATTTACAAATGAGCAAGTTGTTGTTATGGCTTCATCTAAGGTGAAAACTTCTTGTGAATTACAGTTACCTTCTATGGTCCCATTGACAATTAAATCATCAAGCCAAGTGTTTTTCCTTAGAGTACTGAGAGTCATTGTCCAAATAAGGAATTCTATAAAACAAAGTATGAAAAGAGGTAGGTGCAATGAAATTGAATAGATTTTTATATATAATTATTGGAATATTTTTCCAGCAGAGACAGGGTCATATGAGCTACCAGCTTTAAGTGACCAACTAAGCAGCCTCAGTAGCTTTTGGGAAACATTGAGTGAATGTCTTTCTGAATTGGAACATGCACCAGATCATCATGCTGTTTTAGTTTTACAGGTTAGTTGAAACAAATTCAAATTAATTGTTATGTTTGGTAATAGAAAGTAGTTGAAATGTCACATTCAATATTATTGACAATCTAATTGGATCGATGATATTTGAAATTAGAGCCCATTAGTGATTCAGTACCAGACAATATTGTCCTTGAAGGACGAGCCTAAGTAAGTGAGGGCGATGGAATCTCCCTTTACTAAGATGCCATTTACGGTATCGACAGAAGACTCAATCTTCGAATATAAAAGATAAACTAGGGTTTTCAAGGCTATGCATATCCAAGCTTCGCAATGCATTAGTTTTTCAGCCTAGCACCACTGATGATACATATGAAATGTTGAAACAGGGCTTCTGGTGTTGAATTACAAATGCTTTGTTTTTTGAGTTTTAGTTTCAGCTAGTAGGTGTAATGTTAACATACAGTCGTAATTTTTAAGAAATATGTTTGGAATTCTATTAGGGCCTACATTTAATTTGAGAATTTTTACTATTTTATCAAGTATAATCTCAGTTGAAAGTAGAGTTTCGACTGTTATGGACTTTATATTTTCTCTTACAAAGTTCCATTAGCGCCTACATTCAATTTGAGAATTTTTACTATTTTATCAAGTATAATCTCTTTTGAAAGTAGAGTTTCGAATGTTATGGAATTTATATTTTCTTTTACAAAGTTATCAATTTTCCATAAATAGCACGTCCTGTGCTAGGAATCTTACTTTAAAAGGTATGACCTCGTTAATACACTACACTCAGTCGATATTATCCAGAAAAGAGCCATCAGAGCTTTGGCTGGTATAACCCAGACTGAAAGCTGTAGACCATGGTTCATTGAGTTTAAAAGACTGACACTTCCGTCAGCTATCATTCACAACCAATTAATCTACATAAAAACGCACATGCATTTGTACACACTTAATGGAGATACACACAATTATCCGACTAGAATGATATCCCATATCGCTATTCCTAATAATAGATTAACCTCTACTAATAAAAAACTTATTGGTATCCGATTATTCAACTCTCTACCAGATTTTATTAAAGAAGCTCCAGTAGGTATGTTTAAAGCAAAACTGAAAACTCACAATGCTCTGCCTATTATGACATCTCTAAATTTAGATTTCCTCAATGTTAGTTAATAAACTGGGTGTATTATTATTGAACCCTTTTAAACAAACATGAAAATGAATTCTATAAATTTTGAAATTTGGAATCTAAATATCATATTTACTGTGAAATTCAATATTTATATTTTAATAATGAACATTTAACAAATTTTATTTAGATTTAGGATTAGTTGTAGTTAATGACTTGTCAAAACACTATGTCGTGTAATATTGACAAATAAAGTACAATACAATACTTAGCAATGTTCGACTGTTGAGGGTTGTCATTCGTATGGGGGTGACAACTAGATGACGAAAAAAAGAAACAGTTGTCAAACTATAAAATAATTCTCAGAACTCTCACTTATCTGTGCTACTGAATTATTCTAATAGGCGGTGAAGGGTATGCAAGTATTTGATTACAAACTCATTATATCGAATAAGTTTCATTCATATTTATTTTATAGCCTGCTGTGGAAGCATTCTTTTTGGTACACTCTCCTCAACAAGGTCCCGCACGATCAACTGAAACCAAAGAAACTGAACAAGAAGAAAACGTGCAAGAAGAAAATGTACAAGAAAATGTGCAAGAAAACCCCGAATCAGAGCAACCGAATGAAAATCAAACTACGGCTGAGGAGAAAACCTCCTCGGACTCCCAGGCAGCTGCCGAAACTCCAGCTCCGGCCGAAACTCCAGCTCCGGCAGAAAGTGAAAATGAAACGGGAACTGGACAAGTTGAACCAACACCAGCCAATACTGCTCCGAGTACTGCTCCTGAACCTGAAAAAATCGTAGAAGCAGTAGCTAGTAAAGCAACAGTAACTCCTGAACAGCAATTATTCCTGGCCTTCGCTGAGAAACATCGGACTGTTTTGAACCAAATATTAAGGCAGAGCACTGCCCATTTGGCAGACGGTCCTTTTGCTGTACTCGTTGATCACACCAGAATTCTTGATTTCGATATAAAGAGGCGGTATTTCCGAACGGAGCTCGAAAGGTTGGATCACGGGATTAGGAGGGAAGAAACTGCAGTCCATGTTAGGAGAAACAACATATTCGAAGACTCGTTCAGAGAACTTTTCAGAAGGCCTCCAGAAGAATGGAAGAATCGATTCTATATTGTATTCGAAGGTATGGAAAATTGACCTTATGGTACTTTTAAAAATATATATTTGAAGTTTTGGTGTAGAAAATCAAATTCTTGCAATTGCTGCCTAATGATGATTGTTGTTTTATAATTTCTAGATGAGGAAGGACAGGATGCAGGAGGTTTGTTGAGAGAATGGTATGTGATCATTTCTAGGGATATCTTCAATCCTATGTACGCTTTGTTTACTGTGTCACCTGGCGACCGGGTCACTTATATGATCAATTCTGCAAGTCATTACAACTCCAACCATCTTTGTTACTACAAATTTGTTGGAAGAGTTATAGGTAAATACACTTGGAGTTTTGATTTCACTCAATCTAACATTTTAACTTTATTTCAGCTAAAGCTATATATGACAATAAACTGTTGGAATGTTATTTCACCAGATCTTTCTACAAACATATTTTGGGAATATCTGTGAAATACACTGATATGGAGAGCGAAGATTACAGCTTTTATAGAGGCTTAGTTTATCTCATGGAAAACAATATAAATAATCTGGGCTTAGATTTAACATTCAGTACAGAGATAAGTGAGTTTGGAGTTACTGAAACCAGAGATTTGATACCAAATGGAAGACATATTGCTGTTACAGAAGAAAATAAAATGGAATATGTCAGATTAGTTTGCCAAATGAAGATGACTGGAGCCATCAAGCAACAGTAAGTGTTTTATTTGTATATTTTAGTAGTAGCAATTCTACAACTTTGAATTTATAGGTTGAATTCATTCCTAGAAGGATTCTATGACATCATACCTATGCGACTAATTTCAATATTCAATGAACAGGAGTTAGAATTACTGATTTCTGGATTACCAAATGTAGATATAGATGATTTGAAAGCCAACACTGAGTACCACAAATACCAAACAAACTCATTACAGGTATGAAAACATGAACTCTACAAAGTTGCCAATATTTTATATATTTTTAATTGGGGACTTGCATTTTTAATTGGGGACTTGCTCCTACATGTTATTTTAGGTTAGTTCATGATTATTGTTTTTAGATTCAATGGTTCTGGAGGGCTTTGAGATCTTTTGATCAAGCAGATCGTGCCAAATTCTTGCAGTTTGTAACGGGCACATCGAAGGTACCTTTGCAGGGTTTTGGTGCCCTCGAAGGCATGAATGGTGTTCAGAAATTCCAAATACACAGAGATGATCGATCAACAGATCGTTTACCTTCGGCGCATACATGGTGAGTTTGATTTTGAAAACACTTGATTTACCTAAAATTAAAATGTTCTACTCCTCAAATACTTGATTCTGAGAATGAAATATTTTATAGATGCATATTTTCTTATATTCGAATGTCATGGTTTATTGAAAATGTTGATCATATCTGATAAAATTGTTATAAAGTCTAACGAAAGAATGAACATGTAGCGATAATTAAACGATTTTCCAAAATGTAACTTTGAGTTATGTTTAAACCATTCTGTCATATATTGGTTTGTTTATTAACCTTCGCATACAAAAACAGTTCCTTTTTTGTACGTTTTTGTATAACCTGGGACAAGCAGAATATTGTGGCAGTCAATAAATGGAGTCAGACATGAAACCGTTGAAATTAACGTAGCTGTCTTATAATTTCTACACCTTGGTTTTTAAGTGAAAACTTCAAAGACAACACGTTCATTTGAACATTTTTATAAAATCAAAGTCATGTTATTATAGTAAAAAGTTTAGATTTATTGATATATAACTTTCATCAATGTATTCATCATTAGAGCGGAAAAATTTTCTCTTGTAGCTAAGTTAGTTTTTTAATCATCTGCTGATGATGTCAACTTGTGACAAATATTGGAGTTCTTCATAATTTCTTCGTGTGGAATTTCATATTCCTCCAGTTGTCTTATTACTGAGTTGTCAAACTCTAACTCTTATCTAAATGAGATAGTGAAATGTTGCACATTAGGTGATATAATGAAACTTGTTATGCCAGTTACTGAACTGTAACTGTTTAACAAGTCATTAAAGTGTAACTAATTTTCCCCAGTTGATAATTTTTTGAAACATTAATGAAGTGCAATAACTTTCATTCAAGTAATTATTGAAATGTAACTTTTATGTAACTATGTTACAAAAAACTAATTTAAATTACTAATTTAAATCACCAATTTTTACCCAGTGAAACACATGTGTATTTCATGCACCATGTTGAGGACAGATGTATCTCTGTCCTCAAAATCTTAGAGGGTGATATATGCATCAAGTATTTAACTATTAAACTTTTTTACAACTTCTATTTGTCTTTTCTAAACATCACCAAGTGTAGGTGGAAACTGGTCATAATGAAATGTTCTTGCGAATCTAACTTTCTCTAGAAACTCTCTTATTCTAAATATAAGTTCAGGTGGATAAATAACGAGTTTTAACTAATATTGCTTTAACAGAAAAGATGTTTTTGCTTATCGAATTTGAATTTAATAGGGGATGTCACTGGAGTCAGATGAATTTTCTAATGGTAACTGACTTCAATAAAACCCCCAAGAAATTAGTGTTATACTATGGCTTTTAGGGATTAGTATACTATGGCCCTTACAGTGGACCACAACTTTTTTCATTTGGAGAAAAATTATTTTTAGTAAAATGCTGTCTTCTGTCTCCCCGTCTGCCCGGAAAATTATTTTTCAATTTTCTTACAAAGAATTAGATATATCTTCGAAATTTCATTTATGAAATGTCACATAACTTAGATTCCATTAATTTTTGAGTAAGTTCCTAAAATAGGAAAGCTGATTTTTTTCAAACTTTCAAACCAAAATATCTTCAAAACGAGCGGAGATTCATGAAACTTCAAATTAGTGCTACGCACATCGATGAGTTCTATAAAAGATATCAGACGATATCACGAAAAGTGACTTTTTTTGAAAGTTTTCGAATATGCCTGAAACTATTGGAAAATTCAAGAATTATTATTAGAGCAATTTCATTCTTCTCAACAAGCCCATTATAAAAACATGACAATTATTTTGTAACTATGATAGTTCAAGAATTATAAGTATTGTTAGGTCGGATTATTACACTTCGAAAAATTTTTGGCAAAATGTCGAAATGTTCTGAACACCGCAAATATTCAAAAATCTCAGAACATTTTTTTGTTCCAATTAAAGTAATGTGATAAATTAACTTTCACTAATAAAATAAAACACAAAATACTTCAATGCAGTTTTTGCGTAATTGCTTATAGTTTAGAAATTATTTCAGAATTTGCAAAAATTTTATGACTCGAAAAATTTCGTCCACGTCAAATTGGAACTGAAATTGAAAGTATAAAATTTTTTGTTGGTCCCAAGAAACAAAGTCTTCCTTGCGATTTTTCTTTATTTGCTGTATTTCCGAAAATATTTTTGAAAAATATTATTTTTTGTTCAAAGCATTGAAAAAATCTAACACATGGAAAATCACCTGTTTCGAGAATTCCAAGCTCTCCAACTTTTATGCAGAGCTTGTTGAATCAAAACAGAGGTTGTGGAATTGTCTAAAAATATCAATAAACAGATTTGATCCAAGAATAATGAAATGAATAAAATAAAAAGAACTGAAATATTCAGATGTGTTGGTAAAAAAGGCGAGCAGAATGATATTAAATGAAATATGACCACTTATTACATAAATCATGAAGAATAAAATCCAAAGACCAACCTGTAGAGAGATTATTGTAATCTAAAACAGTAGTCATCATCTGAAGGTGGTTGTGGAAACTAACAAGAAAAGCGTATTTACTGAGGAACTTTTTTCAGTATTCGTTTATTGTTGATAAAATATTTTTCATTTTTCACTAAGAATGCAATTTTGTTTTCTATAGCTTATAGCGTTTTACATATCCATTTGGTTTTCATCTTTTATGTTCTATATAATTTATTTTCACAATTCATTTCCAATACTCAGCCAAATAGTTTGGCCCTTTAATTTTTTTTGTAAGTCTTTGTACTATTATTACAGGAAAAAATCTTAACTGTCATGTAAAGATTATGTTCATTTGATATTCTTATCCTAATTGACTTATCTTACCATTCTATTTCGTATGTACCTTTTGAAATCATTTCAACTATATTATCAGTGTGATTATATTTTGTGTTATTGATGACTTGTTTATTTTGTGGAAATTCATGATCACTTTAATAAGATGAATGAAAACACTTTTTGTCTAATTTCCACTACGTTT
>WOGR01012928.1:0-10020 GCA_015342045.1 Leptinotarsa lineolata | reverse complement strand
TTTTCCAATAAGTCGTTGATGTACAATAAAGAGAGGGTTGAAGACAATATAGATTCATGGGGAACACCAGCGTTGATGTTAAAAGTATTTGAGAGATATTCATCGACGGCCACTTGCAGGGAACGATCTTTCAGGAAACTGGTGAGCCATATACAAAAATGATCCGACAAGCCATAGCATCAAAGTTTGGCCAGCAAACCCTTATGCCACAGACGATCTAAGGCCTCAGATATATCAAGTGCAACGCTTTCGTCTCTTCCTGTTGATCTTTGTTTCCGAAAGCCATATTGATGATCGCTCAAGATGTTGAAGCCTTCCAAATATTTGAGGATATGATGGTTTACGGCTTTTTACATGATTTTTGATATCACTGATAGCAAAGCGACTGGTCTATTGTTATTTGCTTGAAATCAAAGTATGATTGATGAAAGTACGACAAGACTAACCTCTAGTAGAAGTGAACTGCCTGTTGTGCCATCCAGGAAAGTGAAAACTAAAATATCAGATGAAAAAATCTAATTCGATAATGCCCCGGTTCACGAATTTTTAAGTCTCTCACACTTAACGATAACGTTGTAAACTGAGCCACTCTTCCTAGCAGGAATCAATAACCCCAACAAAATGCAAAGGACATCCGCATTCATACAATGCAACGGGGATCGGACCTATATTTGGGCAATTTAGCCCGCTGCCAACAACCGTCCGTGAATTTTGGGTGCGAAATGTGACATTTAAATGCATTGGACGTTTGAACGGGAGGCAGCTGTTCAAATTAGCAGTTCGTAGTTCCATTCTTCCTCAGAAATTAGGCGTACCGTTTGCAAAATAACTTCATACGGTTCTTTTCTCTTTCCCTTCGCGTTTTCATTCGGATATTCGGAATTATTCCGACGAATTTGAATTTAAAGTGGTTTTCCGATTGGGAACGTCGTCATTTGCATTGTGAAACAGTTATATAAAACAGGAACGTATGGAATATTTTTAATGTTTTTTCGAAGCGAGATAGAGAAAGAAATCGAGAAAGGATCAGGTATACGAAAGCATATTTCGTTTTGACTGCTACGCCAATAACGTGAAATGTAGTTCAAGAAAGTGAAAAAGTGCAAAACACTAGATAAATAAAAATGAAATGTAGGGGAAGAATGATCAAGAATTGCAATGAATGACAAATAGAGAAAAAATTTCACACATTCCAATTACACGAGTCATCCTCCGTCACACTGATGATGACTATTATCAGTCTGACAGGTTTTTCTGGGTTTAAAACTCCCACAAATAATGCCGCTAACGGAAGACTCATGAGTTTCTTGAATAGAATACATTAGGTTTAGAATTTCTCAATTGTGTTTTGAGGTCAGCATTAAGTTTTTTTGGGGTCCTTGTTGAATACTCTTCGTGAACAAGAAAATAGCAGATTCAATACTCCTGACCGCTCTGGATTGAATGAATCCGTATAGTCTACCTCGTCTCGTGTTCGTAGATCTTTTGTTTGAAAAACCCCCACCAATTTAGTTTGTGGTACATGTTCAAGAGTTAGCAAAAACGAATGAGACTTTCAGGAACTTCAACTAACGTTTTCTACTATGACTGATAACCAGTCCGTGCAAAGCTTGTTGTTGAATGATCTGAAAATAAAACTTTTAACGGGTGATGATCAACTGCATTGCCAAATTTGCGCAAAACGAACTGAATTATTTCATGATTTCATTTTATTCGATTGATGACATACTTATTTTGTGGAAATGCATATAGAATAAACAAATACTTTTGTCTAATTTCTACTGAGTTTATAATTTGTTACGACCGGTTTCTGTTTATTAGACCATTCTCAAGTAACTAATACATTTTGTCAAGACCAGTCTTCAAATATACAATGGAACCTATAATAGGTACCTGAAATAACAAATGTTACCTATATTATCCATACCAATGCTGCAATAACTAACTATCTTCTATAATATATCACGATTAGCAACTCAAAAGGAGCGAGCTGCATAGTTCTGATTGATTAATTGAGCGATTTGAAATTGGGGTCCTTGTGAAATTTTTTTATCTTCCTTCCTTTATTACACGTATGGCGAATTTTCATGTTTTCTTCATTTATTGTGTGGTTTGTTTTTTGTAGATGTCCATATATAGAATTGTACAGGCCAGACAATCAGAAATTTTAACATAACATACCAGGAGCATGTATTATCAGATAAAAAATCAGCTATTTTTCACGAACAAAACACAAGCAATACAAAAAAAATATTAAGGTGCTTTAAAAGCGGTGCCTGTACGTGAGTAGCGAATAACATTGTACTTGAATCGCTGGAGATTGAATCCATTTGGAAAAACGTTCTCAGAAAGTTTATTCCACATAAACGCAGTTCTCTAAATGGAAGAGTTCTTGAACAAGTGAGTTTGAGGTGTACTGAGGTGAACCTCAAAACGATGAGCAGTCACAGTCCGTCGCGTATTTCTGATATGTACCGTTCTTGGTGGAATCGAATGTGCCAAGTCACCTAATCACTTTCCGTGAAAGTATCTATAGAAGAGAGACATATCTCCAACCTTTCTTCGATGTTCCAGACTATCAAGATTTCAAGTGATGTTCGCGTCTCCAATCAGTCGGTTCGTACAGTTTTCAGGTTCGGAACAGTGTTCCAAGCTTTTGAGAAGCAGCCTTTGTAATTTCAGCAACATGATTGTACCAAGACGTATTGGTGTCCATTTTAACCCCCAACAAACTTATCGGAGCGGAAAGCGGAATTGTCTATCTTGACATTATTATATCCGGTTTGGAGACATTTATCTTTCTGGAGAAAACCGATGCCTGGATTTTTGTGGCATCGAATCGAACCTGGTTACTTTCACCCCAATTCGAAATCACTCCGAAATCCTTATTGAGATATGCCACTTCCTGCTGCCGGTGGAGATGTGCATCCGTAGCCGATCTCCTGGAATCCAAATGAAATGACGAGATTAGTGTGCTGTCGTCAGCAAAGCGATAAATTGGATTCTTGGTTTTTTTCGATAAGTCGTTGATATACAATAAAGAGAGGGTTGAACCCAGCATTTGTGGTAAAAGTATTCGAGAGATATTCACCGATGACCACTTGCAGGGAACGTTCTTTAAAGAAACTGGAGAGCCGTGGCATCGGAGTTTGGCCAGCAAACCCTCATGTCACACACGATCAAAGGCCTTAGAGATATCCAGCGCAACAGCTCTTGACTCTCCATGTTTTTCGATTGTGTTATTCCAAATATGGGTAACATACGATAGAAGGTCGCCTGTTGATCTTTGTTTCCGAAAGCTACATTGATGTTGGCTCAAGGTGTTGAAGCCTTCCAAATATTAAAGGATATGGTGGTTTACGGCTTTCTCTATGGTTTTTGATATGACTGATAGCACAGCGACTGGTCTATATTTATTTGGAAGATTCTTCTTGCCATTTCTGGGAATAGGCTGAACGCGAGCAATCTTCCAACAAGAGGAAAACGCGTTTCTTGTCAGACAGGTTGGAAAGTCTGCAAAATACTGGTGTGAGTTCATTTGCACACTTTTTGAGTATGATCGGGACCAGACGCCTTATTGATATTGATGGAAGTTCATTGGTGCATTTTCTAAGTTCGATGACGGGCACTTCATCAGGAACAGACGCCTTGTTAATATTGAGCTGTTTCAAAATACGCCTGACTATAGACGTTGTTGAAAAGTAATTTTCGGCATTGTGGATTCTAGTGTAGAAATAGGGGGTGGTACCTATCCCAAAAATTCGTCTGTGGAGTGAGACGCAAATTGTTCAGCTGGTAGATTTGCTTTTCCTATGGCTGTTGCTGCAGTTGAACCATCAGCTTGTGTTAGTGGTGGAATTGTAGATTTTGTTAAGTATTCATTAACAACTTCAGCTACCGATCAGACGGATCTAGACCTGTCTGTATATGGACAATAAAGAAACAAACCACACAATAAATGAAGAAAACAAAAAAATCCTCCATACTTGTGATGGAGAAAGGGAGATGAATTTGTTAGAAGTGTTTTAAATAAATAAATTGTGCAAGGACCGCAGTTCCAAAACGCTCGTTGGTCAGCTGGAACTATGTAGGTCGCCCCTTTTGAATTTTGGAATTTTGTCAGCCAGTTTAGGATCGATTTCATATTCGGTAATCGTGATATATTTTATAGTCTTAAAACTATAATAATATTATATTTAGGTTAATCTATCATATACAAGCAACGATCTCACTACTGACGCTTCGTGATTTTGTATGCTCGTTTATTCGTTTTATTTGATGATTTTCATATTTGTATCGGATATCTGAATGAACTTATATTATCATTATTTTTACTATAGTGAACTCAAAATACAAAATACATAGCATTACGTTACATTATACAATCAACGGGGGCAGGATGAATTTCATTGAAACCGATTTGGTTGTGCGTAGAAGGGTTTCGGTTCTTGTATTTCTAACAAGTAGCAAGGGTTTGAACGTTTAAATTAGTTTATAATCATCATGAATTTTTCAGTGAAAGCTTATAGCTACATTGATGCATTATGGACAGTTTGAAATTAGATAAAGCCTAATTACTACGTTGAATCATTCTAGATTGATAGATTTGAGAAAGTGAGTGACTGATTGATTCGAAATGGTATATAGGTAAGTTTGCTATTGACTGTATTCGTTAACTTTCGAAGTGTACTGTGAGTTTTTGAATATTCTTCCAATCATATTGAGGAAACAGTTCGAAGTGAGTTGTATTTTGAATGTTTTGAGTTATAGAAGATAATTAGTTATTGTAGTATTGATAGCCCAAAATCCACACTAAGCAGTTACTTTTTTGGAATGCATTGGACGCTCTTGGATCTCTTGTGGATTTGTATCATCCCAAATTCGACAATTTAGTTTGTTCACGTACTCAGTCAATATTCCAGACTCGACTCGTAATGAGAATCAAAGAATTCCCCATTATTAGCGACAGGAATTTGATATCCAATTACAGGAAGTCAGTTCAATTTTCTCCTCTGTTTTCCCGAATGTTAATTAAAACAAACCCTCTCTTTCAAGTCAATAGCCGAAAAACAAAAGAGGAAAACGGCCGAGTTGAGTATAAAAGTTTGAATTACTGAGCCCCTCATTTCTAGTTACTATTCATCAAGAAATCAACAGCAAAACTTTGTGACTTGTTCGAGAGAAAAGAGGATCAGGAAGCTAGCGACAACAAAGTGGGTTTATTAAAACTTTTGCTTAACTTGTAACCCCTCAAAGTTTGAAAATGCAAATTAAATATTTCTCTATATTTTGGGGTGCCAACATTTGTTGCTGATAGCCTGCTCAGTTTGATACGGGAGGGTGTGAGTAAGTTCAAGCCAGGCTTGATCAATATCTATCACAGATTAACTTACTATTGATCAAATAAACCAGGAGTTCACTCGACTATTTCAAGTAGTTGAGCGCCAGGTTGCAAAAGGCAAAACCAAAGAGAAAGATTTAACCTGTAATTAGCTTGGATCAAAAGGCAAAATAAATATGGAAAACAATTAACAACTTCATTGCCCTTGTACAATAGGTATCAAATAGTATCTGGGGTGGCTGGTCTAAACGGTGGTCCTCAACAGGCTGTAGAGACTTGTCACTCTTGAGTGAGGTGGATCTAGAGCTCACGTAGAAATGCCTCGGTCCTCAAAGGCAGCAGAGAGTTGCAACCATCTACTCGACTCAAGAGGGGTTTAGAGTTCACGTGAGAAAGCCTCTGGACTTTGGTTAGATAAGGAACCTCCTTCACCCAATACACGGTTTCTCGAGATCATGCGAAACAATGAAACAATCCTTATTATCTCTATTCTTGATTTTAAAAAGGAAATTATTTACATACAAGGTTATGAAGCTTCAAAATTAGTTGAAATAAAGGAAATGAGAGTTTATATTATTTCAACACTAAACTGAAAATTACTGAAAACGAATTGACAATTCATCTAAGAAAATATCAAAATAATAAATTAGATATCGATAGGTAACCATCTTTGACAGCTTGTCAATATGCTTTGAAGGTACTGTGAAAAAATATATATTTATTGATTTCAATCAATGAAGGGTGGCAAATTCTTCTTACAAAAAGAAAGCCAGATAAGTAATAATTAAATGTGCATACATCCAGGAAGAATGATAACTCGTTGACCTTGTAATTGATGGAGGGATTGAGGTTATCAGATCAATCTCAAACTGATTGAAAAAAAATTGAATTTGATAAGTGAAATACCTTTAATTACTGAATAGCAAAATTCCGGAGAAACAAAAGATAAACTCAAACTAATCTCATCAAATTTACTATTAATAGATATTTAGAAAATAGAACAAAAGGTCAACGTACCAGATATCAACTTTCCTAGCCGAGCACTCGAAAGCAAGAGAGAGAGTTTCGTCGATAACCTAACTTCAAGAGAGTTTCGTCGATAACCCAACTTCAAGTCGTTTGTCTACGGAACAAGAAACAATACGGTTTATTCTTACATCGGCCGTAGTGACTATAAGGCCGGTTACCGAGTAGAAAGATGGTCGAAATAGTGGAGATTAAACTATTGGTGTATAACATTATGAATATATGAATGTACCGAAATATTCATTACAAGTTGTAGTTTGAGTTTGCAACTGACCGCCTGGGGGAGCCTCGTTTATCTTTGATATTCGAAAATTGAGTTCTCTGTCGATCTCATAGATATCCCCTTCGTAAGGGAAAATGTCATCGCCCTAGTTATTCCTACGTATCATTTGCATTATTTCATTTTTTATGATTTTGCCGAAGACACTTCTGTATATCTGTTTTGTGTATCTACAATGTCACTTCGTGTTATTAAAGGTTTAAGATATGATTTCAAGATTTCTTGTAGATCTTTATTCATGATATTATATGATTGAAGGCCCGAATAAAGTAAACTATGTGGTTTAAAAGTCTTATTGCCACTATGTTCTAAATACGGGGTCTACGCCAAAATATTGAAAGCTTGGGATTTCAGGTTCATATAGCAATATCTGGAACAGAATAATTTTACTCCCAAACTTTTTCAATAAATCATTTTTTGGGCAATCGGTGTTCATCCTATATTCGGCTCATAAATATTGAAATACAAGAATCTTGTATCCTCCATTCATAACAAAAAAAAAACTCAAAGTTCTGACGAACGCCTGTCAGTTACATGAGTGAGGGCAATATGAAAATTCAATTCTACAATTTTATCGACATCTCATGTCCAAAATGATTCACCTACATTCACATTGAGAGAAATGCCACACGTTCGGGAGGAAGTGACACCCAGTGTATTGTATAGTACAGCTCGTATTTCGTCCCTCGTTTCATCGAAATGATCACATTTCCTGTTATTCACGCTTGGGTGCAATGCGGCAACCCCTCAACTAACGTCTTAAAGACACTGCGAACCTCTTAACTCATACCATCATTAAGATGATCCATCGAGCATATGCTGTGCGAGCTATAAAACTAGAAACAATCATTATAATATCTTTCGTAAGTCAGTTTTTTTGTCAGTTCTTTTAGTGATTATAAATGATTGACAATAAAATGCTTGATTGGCCTGTCAAATGGTAGGAAATGGGTATTTTAGCCAGGTATAACGAACTAGTTGATAGAAAATTAACTTATATGAAGAAATTCTACTTATTTTACTGTTCGTTCAAGTTGAACGTTCAAGAGAGAGAGAGAGACTCTCTCACAGAAACTTTTTCATTGTTGTGAAGATTCAAAAGAAATAACAGTTTCCTTAGTCAAAATTTGTAGTAATTTCGAAATAACATATAATATGTCACAATTACATAAATAACTCAAATAAAACTGAAACTAAAAAGTTATTAGGAAGCCCAATTATACACCTTGAAACATTAATCGAAAACAGTGACATTAGCACATACCATGAAATGATTTTTTTCCAGAAAGCAAGAGGTCATATATTTTCTCAGTCTTACATCTTGTGAGGAATATAAATAAATAATAATAAATAAAATAAATGAATGTTTATTGATCCCTTAAGCTAGTGTAAAAACAAGATGGGACATGTCGTTATAAGTAGTGAGAGTGGTACAGAAGTACCCACCCAAGTAAAATACATAAAATACACATACAATGAATCTTTCTGGAGGTTCATCCAACACCGAACCGTTATTTTTAACACCACGACACGTGTTTCGATCACCAAGTGATCATCTTCAAAAGGAAGAATAAACCAGTTCAATCTTTCTTTCGAAGATGATCACGTGTTCGAAACACGTGTCGAGGTGTTGAAAATAACGGTTTGGTGTTGGGATAAAAACCCAGTAAGACTCATTACTACACCGAAGGTTCCAAACAGTGCATCGTAAATACATGAATAGAGCAAGTACTTGAAACACCAACTGATAGGTAAAATTGGATGTTCTTTAATTGCTCATTTTCGTTTTCCATATGCCCTCGGAACTCAAACTTCCGAAAAATTCCAAATTACAAAATTGAAAATAGTAATGAAATACAGGTTATATTGAATGAATCATGAAATGTTTGTTGCAGTTGTCATTTTTGAAAATCAATCCTCCAATAGAAACAAGCCCCTGAAAATGTTACTCATGCCAACCTTAGTTAACTGACAGTTATTGAACATCAACATCCGTCATGGTATGATAAACGATTTGATTAGTAACTGCAACATTGACTATTAGCTAAGCTTAGCCCCAAGGTAGGTAATAGAAGCATTCAACTACGTATTGATAAACCGGCGCTTATATTTAAAAAGTGTTGGGGAACTCGCTTTTTCATATTGTATGACAGACGATTGAAGAAACTAATGATTGTGTTTATTTAATTTGATGTCGTTTTTAGATCTCGTGTTATGGGAGTGGGAGTCACTGTTTAGAGGATACAGATGCTTATTCTTGAATATGCGACACAGAAGTTTAAATGGGATACGACAGTCAGGATTTGGTATTTTTTGAAAATATCCTCACAAGAATTGCGATTTTTTATGCCAAATATTACTCGGAGTATACGCTTTCGAGCAACAAACTATGCTATGATAATATAAGATATAGCTACCAATGTCTAAAATATTTGAATAAGTAGGTCGATGTTTAGCATATTCTTCAGATTAACAAGAACAACAAGCTCTTAATCAATTTCTTACAAACGGAATTTCCGTGCTCTCATGGAAGGTTGCAGTCAACGTACATGTCTAGGAGTTGTGACAAAATAGAGGTTTTCAAAACAATATCTTTAAATTCATGCACGTAGTTTTTGAATAGAACTAGGCGATACTTGATGATTTCCACTGAAAATAGTTTCATAAAAACCGCAACATGTGTTTCGCTATACAATAGATTTCTCAAGTGAAAATCATACAGTAAACTGTATTAATGAGTTTTTTCATACATATTTTGTTGGAGGTCTATTCTTTGTGTGTTATTCTATTACTACAATTTTGCTGTGATTAACGATCATCATATTTTTCGTGCAGTGATTTGAGGAATCATTCAGCACCAGATCTGCTTCTGATTTCATTTTCTGTGCGTCAATTCCGGATACCACAATGGTGGTGTCCGGAATTGAAAGGTGAAAGGTCCTACCACTCCTAATGTACTCAGAAAGGTCATTGACATTTTTTTAAAATTAAGGGGCCTAGAACACTTCCTTGGGGAGTTCCAAGCTTAAGAGAATATTTGTCTAATTTTGTATTATCCATTTTCACAATTATTCTTCTATTCTCTAGGTAGGACCTTATCCAGCTATTTATTGGAACACGTAAGCCAAGTTTATCGATTTTTTCTGATACGAACCATCGATCCACTGTATCAAACACCCGCGTCAGATCGAATGGTAACGAAGCGGCATATTCACCTTCATCAAGGAATTGTTGATGTGTTGTATTAAATTGGTGACTTATATATCTGCTGAAAAACCGGGGGAAATACGGTGTTAACAAGTTCTGAGTACGTTGTGTGGTACGTTATGTGGGGTACTTCTGGGGTTCTTGCACCCAGGGATAGCTGTAGACC
>WOGR01012927.1:0-10020 GCA_015342045.1 Leptinotarsa lineolata | reverse complement strand
TGGTCGAAGGAAGTGCTCAAAAAATACGATCGCGGTGCTTCGAAACACGTCTATGACATCAAGACAGATGATGAATCGTGAATTCACGCGTATGAGCCCGAAAGTAAACAGCAGTCGACTGTATGGATGTTTCAAGATGAGCCAAATCCAACAAAAGTTGTTCAAGCACGAAGCACTTCCAAGCAAAGAGTCGCCTGTTTTTTCGGAAAAACTGGACATGTCGCAACCGTACCACTAGAACAACGCAGAACAGTCAATTCTAAGTGATACACAACCATTTGTTTCCCAGTTGTCCTTCAAAAAATCAGGAAAACCAACCGCCGAAGACGGATCACTCTTCACCACGACAATGCGAGCTCTCACAGATCGGCTCAAACAACTGCATTTTTAAGTACCAAAAACATAGATTTGATGAGTCATCCGCCGTATAGTCCTGACTTGGCACCAAATAACTTCTTTTCTTTTCCGTACGTAAAAAACAAACTGAGAGGTCAACGATTTTCGACACCTGAAGAAGCGGTTGCTGAATTCAGAATGCATGTTTTGGAGATACCTCAATCAGAATGGCGAAAGTGCTTCGCATGCAAAAGTGTATAGATATTCATGAGAAATATTTTGAAAAATAATAAAGTGATTTTCGATGATTAATATTTGTTTTTATTCTCTAATGCCGAAATATAAAAGGCAACCCTACCCTACTTCCTAAGCCTTGGAAGTGATGAGAATATTTATTTTCTGAATATTGTCCTTGGAACAACAAGGTCAATATTCAGAACACCTAAACAAAAAACTATACTACGGGGTCAAGGAGTAATCACATAGTCATATTAATTTGAATAATAAGTACTTGAGCTGACCCCATAATACTCATTCCACGAAATATATCAACGTGATTAGTACTTCTTTGAAAGATGACAAAAGCAGTCGGTACGCCATCTCAGATGTAATAGATATTGATATAAATTCGCACAATATTCAACTGACTTCTGATGATGCCAACTTAGTTGACGTAACGAATTTCTCAGTTACAGTATTTTTCATTAGGAACACATTTTCACGGATCCTCGTCATCCCCCAACTGGATCGAGAACGGCACACAATCAAGGATTATAATAGTGCCCATCCTGCGTCACGCTTGTGGAATTCTTTCCCATTTACGCCTCCGCAATCGGAGACAGCGAAGTATCGCATATAGCAATCGCGAGTCGGTCGAGTTGAGAGCGAGCAGACCCTAATGGCCGTACTCCGATAGCAGTTGTAGCCGCGGTCCAGAAGTGGATATGATAATGAGGGGCGGTGCACCCACCACAGTCGTGGCCGACAGACTGCTGACGTGGCTTGGACCGGGCCAAATGGACAGCGTTCTCCGATAATGGCTCAGCGGGTGCCACTTATTCGACTTCGACTAAATTGTTAAGGATGGCAAAAACATTGGTCGAATGCCGATGTTGCAAAGAAACGTCAGCGCACTTTAATCGAAAATAATTTAAATGCCAGCATAGGACTGTTTCGAATCGATAACAACCAATGGACTGATTGCTCATTGTGGTTTGTTTTCGGCAGAGATTTTCCTTGTTCGTCGAAAATCGACGAGTACAAGGCATTTTTAGATATCCGTATGTAGTTAGGCCAGTTGTTTTGAGTTGAAATTTTGAAAAAGAATATGTTTATTTTCTTTGCTGATTGTCAGCCGTCTGACTTGTGCAAGACAGTGCATGTTTGGCTAGGTTATTCGAACGTTACTTGTCATATTCTTTTGGTATTGTTTGGGATGTTGCCCCCTATCTGAATTTGAGCAATATTGCCTTTTTCCTTTTAATTACAATATATAAAGGGGATGAATTTAAGAGAGTCTCGGATGATGTTGTTGGCATAGCTCTGATAACCCCTGTTTATCACAAATTTACAAATTTTTGAATCCTGCATAGTTTGTTGAAAGCAGTCACACATTTCAAATTTGGCCTCCTAACCAAAAAAAATATATATTAAAAATATATTATTCAAACTTTCATTGAATATAGCGGTGTGTGTGTGTGCTGAACAGCTGAACCCTAACAGTACACAGAATACAGTAATAAGTAAATTTTCGAATTTCTACGCAGAGTATGAAAATGAGCTTAAATAATGAATAGTGTCCTCGCAAGTGGTATATGGTACCGACCAAAGTCCTCGCAAGGCTACAAAAGTACACACACCCAATATATATGTCTGAGAATTCCTTCAGTTTCGCGATCAGAAGCTTCAAATTACCACAGGTACACATTTTTTCTGAAAAAATATCACCTTTGAAAAATCCAAATTTGTCTCACATTTCATGGAAGCACCCCTGTAACTTCCGTAATTATCAAGGTGGAATGATGAAACTCGCAAAATTGATGAAAATGGTGAAAGTACACTTACCGGCTGAATGACGTTGGCCTGAGTTATATACGCTGCCCACCAGTCGCGATGGAAGAACCCATTTTTACGGTAAGTCATACTAGGGGGCAGAACAGGCTGAAAATTTCTTCAGATTCGTGATCAGAACCCTGAAGTTATTACAAGTAAACCTTTTTCCTGGAAAAATTTCAGCCTTGAAAAATCCAAATTTGTCTCACTTTCTGTGGAAGCACCCCCATAACTTTTGTTATTATCAAGGTAGAATGACAGAACTCGCAGGATTGATTGAAATGCTGAAGATACATTCACCAGCTGAATGGTATTGGCCTTAGTGATATACACTGCTCGCTAGTCGGAATGAAAGAACACATTTTCACGGTAAATCATACTAGGGGGCAGAATAGGCTGAAACTTCCTTCAGATACGTGATCAGTACACCAAAATCAACACAGGTATACCATTCTCCTAAAAAAACAGCCCTGAAAACTCCAAATTTGTCTCACTTTTCATGGAAGCACCACCGTAACTTCCGTGATTGTCCAGGTAGAATAATGAAAATGATATAACACTAATCGGCTGATTGGTGTTGGCCTAAGTGATATACATTGCTCGCCATTGTTGGACTGATTCGGATTTTCAATGTATGAATCTAAATATGTCAGTAATCGAATAAATGTATTTCTCTTCATTCTTATTACACTCGTATTCTTTTTTTGATAAATTTTTATCCAGTTTCATCGAATTTTTAACCAATAATTCAGTTACATACTAACCCAATACTTTTTTGTAAACTAAACATCCACCTACAGTTTCATAACTATACAAAAGACTTTCGTTCTAGCAATTTGTACTGAACATGATATAATATTTCGTGATTTTTAACATTACAAGAATAATGCAACATGTCGGAAATAAAATAGTAGGCACTGATCGAATCGAGATAAAATTTTCCCTCACTACGCTTTTGAAACAAATTTTAAGTTTTTTGGTTATTGTCAAATTATTGCGTTTGACGAATCGAGTTGTTTTGTGTACATATTTTCGTACATTCACAAGTGGAAAACGTTCTTTTATGTGGTGAGAATTTGCCATATCGAAATGTTGCTTGAGTAGTTGATTTCTGCCGGTTTCGAAACTCCCCCCACCACTTCCAACTTCGAAATGACCTCTACATACGTCACACGAAGTAGCCAAGGTGACTTTGAGGAGGTGTTTCGAATTTGACCTTGACCGACCTTGACCTACCTCACACGACGCAGGCAAGGGGACTCTGAGGTAGTGTTTTGGGTGTAACCTTGAATGACCTCCGTTCATTCCCCATATTTTCGACGAGGTGACTTTGATCTCGAATGAGCTCGAGCCAGTCACGCAGCTTTATTGTCGTGTAGGTGACAATTGTTCTGAATTTGATTTTGAGGTAGTGTTTTGGGTCTGATCTAGAACGACCTTCATTGATTCACTCGGCTATTTCGACCTTGAACGACGTTCAGCTGCTGGACGAAGAGGCTTTTGGAATGCATTTTCAGTGTAACTTTGAAGGACCTTCTGCAATATCATATGCCTTTGCTGAAGTAAGTTTGAGGGCGTCCATGTAATCTCTTCTCTTCCTTCACTTTTTGGATGAACATATGAAAGGGGGGCCACACACTCACAGAAGTCAGTTTGATATTGCGCGTATTGAATATCCCGTAAAGATAACATGCATCGACCTACAGGCCAGATGATATTGCAGATCCTCCAGCAAAACGATTCAAAGCGGATGCTGCCCAACCAGGTATAGTTCAGGAATTTTGTAACTATTGTAATAAATTGCTGCCTGTGAATAGAATGACTTCACTCCTCAAAACTTCGGAGCACAGAACAAATTCCTGTACAGAATCTGAAGACAGTGTGGAAATCATCAACAGCGCATTTGAATATAGGATCGTTAGCTACAGGGTCGAAACTAGAATCTGTATTCAGAGTATCAATCATTTTTCAATGAAGTGAGGCAGAAAGTTCTGACTTCGATTGATCGAATGGTTCTGAAGCCTATACATACAAATGAACCGGATCCATCACGTTTCCTCTCAAATAAATCATTTATTCACGAGCCTCACTCATTCTCATACCGAATTTGTTGTTTTTTTTGATGATTCAACCTCCAAATTTGTTCTATATCGTGGGGCGGATGCCATCAAAGTATACGTAACCAATCTGGAGTCTGACCTGAGCGCCATCTATTATACATATTTGAATCGCATCGTGCCAATTAAGCCATCAACAGAATCGAAGTGAAATTAATTTTTAACTGCTGATAGTTGCGGTATTTGTGAGAAATCCTTCGTATTGGGTGATGTCAGAGTTAGTGATCAATGTCCCCTGACGGGGAGAAAAAGATATGAAGCTGCACATCCTCATTGTAATTTCAATTATAAGTTACCGAATTTCGTTCAAATACTTTTCAATAATTCGGGCGGCTATGACAGCAACTTTTTCATGAAAGAGTTTTGCACTAATAGGAAAAAGGTGGATGTTATAAGACCAAACAAAGAAAAATCACATTTCTTTCACTAAGCATCTATTGATGGGTACCACAATAGATAAATTTGGTAAATTAAAAAAAACAATTCTTGAAGCTGAGATTTATCGATAGTTTCAGATTCATGGCGTCATCACTGCAGCAGGAAGGAGTTTTTCCCTACAGTTTTGTTAAAAATTCGGCCAGGTTAGATTGTACTGAGCTACCATCAAAATCCGATTTTTATGAACAATTGAATGAGAAACATATATATGACGATGATTATGAGGGGAGAAACGTTTATAGTCTTTGTTCGATTGTGAAACATTAAGTGACTATCCAGATTTGTATTTGGAATCGGATATATTAATTTTATGTGATACATTCGAAAATCTCCGTAATATATGTCTGGAGGAATATAAATTAGGTCCAGCCCACTACTTCACCTCTTCCTGTCATTCTTGGAATGCCATGCTTAAATACCCTGATATAGAGCTGCAATTGCTCACGGATATTGACATGTTAACTTTTTTTCCAAAAGGGCATATGTGAGGGTATAAGTCAGTGTTCTGGACGCTACCAACCTCTATGGTCAAAGTTTGTTCCAACCGTTACCGACAGGTGGGTTTTCATGGTTATCCAAACAAGAAATTCTCCAACTGGATATCGTAGGCGTTCCAGAAGATCATCCCAAGAGTTTTATTTTGGAATTAGATATTCATTACGCTGAATTAACTTCACGCTGCGTATTCGGATCTGCCATTTCTTGTATAAAGTGTTATTCTATCCCGTTCCAATCCAGAAATACTCAAATTAATATCCAATCTGAATGATAAATGAAATACATTGTTCATTATAGGGCTTTGAGGCAAGCAATTGAAAATGGATTGATAGTGATGAGGACTCACAGAGTTCTCTCATTTGATCAATCACCATTGTTGAGGAAATATGTAGACTTGAATGCTCTTATGAGAAATCAAGCTACAAATGTTCATCATAAAAATATTTTCGAAATAAGAACAAATGCTCTCTTTGGAAAAACAAGGGAGAACATTGATAATAAGAATGACATTTGGCTTGTGACTCATTCGGAGTTTATAAGACGAGCCACTAATGCAAATGCCCTCATCGCTCGACTCAATTTCAAAACACTTCCCATTTTCTCAGAAGACTTTGTTGCCATTCATACGGGTAAAGTGATAATGAATTATAATGAACCTCTATAGCTTGAATTTGGTATTCTCGATTCATCTAGAACAGTTATACACGAATTTTTTTATGAATTCATAGGAAAACATTATGAGCCAGAGGCCTTTGTCCTCTATACTGATACCGACTCTATCATTCTCACAATTTTTACGGATAACTTCAATGATTCCATGGGGGAAAATGTGAAAAAACTCGATATATCTAACTACAAAGTTGGAAATCAGTTTGCTATGCCTATAACTGAGCCAACATTGAGAAAGAGGAAAGAAAAATTCCATAATGATCCAATCATCAGTTTTCATGGTACCGACACAAAAGCATATCATGTCAAATCCGTTAATGATGAATTGAAGAAGGCAAAAGGAATAATAAAGTCGGTGATACAAAATCAAATGTCACTTGAAGACTGTAGGAAAATGGTCGAATCGGGTGGTGCCATATCGATTATGATATAGGTTATGGAATAACATATATCAATAATACATCTTGTTTTATTTCAATTCCATCAGAAAGTATTGAAGGGGTATAAACCTTATTGCATAGTATTGGAAACGATAATATCCAGCTATCCACATAATCTGCAAGATTATGGTAATACACTGTTGCCAGACTCTGCATTTAGTCCCCGTATCAGGTGAAGTAGAGGTGGTAAGTGAAGAGGGTTTAGGAGGAGTGGCTTAGGTATCACAAATGGAACTTCTCGGAAGCTATCATTATTCGACCTGCTTCTGCCAGCCTTCGAATATTTACCGAATTCAGTTGGGTCTCTAGCCATCTTCATCTTCTTTGAATCAAAACTGTAAGTATATCAGTAGTTTTTATTATTATGTTCTATTCTATTCATTTTGTGAATTTTCAGTGTGGAATATGTCTTACTGATGCCGGTACATCCGTGAAGGGTGAAATGAACATCCTGCAAGAAGTGGTGGTGCAGCGATCAGAGCAACCAGAGGATATCTTGAAGTTTTTAACGGAATTCCAAGTAGGACCCTTACCCAGCCCCCTTCCTGAAGAAGCTGTGTTGATGACAGATCCAAGACCCGGATGTAGCTGGATGGAGGATGTTTCTTCCACCACCCCTTCTTCTGAAACGAGGAACACTAGCAAAGGTGCGAAGAAGGGGTCGAAGAGTGTCAGCAAGAGAGTGACAGTGAGCAATAGTGATGATGAGTTTGCTGCCCCCTAATCGGCTAAGAAGAGGGGGTCTGCCGCTAAGTCGAAGTAGGTGGAGCCGGTGTGTGATAAAATACCCGGTGAAGAATACGTATCGAAGAGGATACAAATGGAATGAACTGTTCGAAAATACTCCAATAACTTTTCGGAAATGCAAAAAATCTCAATGACATTTAATG
Organism: Leptinotarsa lineolata; assembly: GCA_015342045.1. Lineage (NCBI taxonomy): Eukaryota > Metazoa > Arthropoda > Insecta > Coleoptera > Chrysomelidae > Leptinotarsa > Leptinotarsa lineolata. Next base: position 2,580 of record WOGR01012927.1, on the reverse strand, counting down.
TTTTTGAGATTTTCTGCATTTCCGAAATGTTATTAAGGTCTTTTCAAACATATTTTCCATTTGTATCCTTTTTGATACGTACTCTTTGTCGGATAATTATTGTTTTACGAATTTTATAACATTTGGCGACCGTGACAGGACATGGAAAAACTTTTGAAGACTTTAGATGTCCACCGAACTTCGTTCGCCCGAATACATACCGAAACGTTTCGACTGATGGAAAATACAGATTTGAATATAGCTGACGTAATGAGAAATGTGAAGCTGATAAATGAGAAGATTGAGGTTATTCGAAATTTGAATGAGCAGTTGCTAGAGAAGGTTTTGGAAGAAGATACGCCTGCCGACGACGTAGATGATGAGATAAATTATTGAGTGATTATAATAGACTTAAGACAAAAGTTGACAGATATTCACTCAAAAATACTTTCTACGAGCACCTTTCTGTCACCACTGTCGATACAAGTCAAAGTATGTGAAATAACAAGTTACCGAAAATTGAACTCGAAAAATTTCGTGGCGATAATAAGAATTGGTTAACATTTTGGGCACAGTTCAGGCAAATTCATACTGATGAATCGATTCCTACCAAAGATGAGTCCAATACTTGATCAAATCTACTGTACCCAACTCCCGTGTTCGTCAACTGGTAGAGAGACTTATCCCTCTTCAGCTGAGAATAACTGAGAATTATCCGAAGGTTGAAGAGAGTCTCAAAATTTCTTTTGGCCGTGAAGACCCACTTATTGGAGTTTATATTCTAAAACAAAATTCAGTTATCTTCACGACCATATTGAGTCACAATTATCGGAAAAATGTGCAGCTACGATTTTTTCCCCTGGTGGAGTCTTGCTTACCGAAAGAAATTTCAAGAGTTTGTCAGCGCCGTTGCACTTTTGATTCAACAAAATTTGATTTCGAAGAAGTTGCATTTTTGATTCAACAACTACTTCGAAATCGAAATTAGATAAACTTATAGATTTTTTGAGAAGAGAAGTGGAAAATGAACAAAGAATTTCACTTGTCAAATCTAGTTTTGATATTTACCAGAAGAAGAAAAATGTTGTTCTGTAATAAAAGGACTCATTTCTCTACTGATTGCGATGTAATGAAATTAAAAAAAAAAACTATCCTGACGAAAAACGTAAAATTTTTATCAAAGGTGGTAGATGTTATATATGTTTGAGATTCGGGTTGCACGTAGATTTACAGCAAACGTAAAGTATTCTGAATATAAAGGTAAGCATGCTGCTTTAATGTGCGATCAAATAGCGAAACCTAATGAGAAGGTTCAACATTCCCAGACGAATTTGAAGAACATTGAGACAGTAGAATAGTTATCCGATTATTATTTCAATAGGGTATTTTTGCAAACTTCAGTTTTCAGAATTTGTGGAATTGGCGAATCACGTTTTGTCGGAATCGTCATAGATACCGGTTCTCATCGTTTGTATATTTATAAAAATATTGCTCTGGGAATGGAATATGGATCGCTTAGACAGGAAAAAATTATTCATGCTCTTTTTGGAGGAGTTCATTCCATTGGATAATCATCATTGTTATGTCACGCTACAAAATGTTACAGCGAAATATGTATGCCATTTTGAAGCTCTTAGTCAAACTGTTTTCTGTAGTCAAAATATTTCAATTCGAGAGGGTCCTTGGATGTTATAAGTCGCTGATTTAGGAATTTCTATATCTGATACTGAATACGGTCCAATTGAAATTTTGATAGGCGCAGATATTGCAGGGAAACTATTTACTGGAAACCAACATATCTTTAGGAGTGGTTTAGTTGCAATGGAAACGAAACTTGGTTGGAATCTGATGGGTGAAATATCTAGAAAATTGTCTTTCAGGTCGAACGAAACAGTTAGTTCCCAAAATTGTCCAACAATTTTGGGAACTAACTAATTTTGTAATAGAATGCCGTGACCAATATTCATTCAAGACAAATGTGTGGTGTGGCTTATTACAGAACCAAATAATTGGATAATATTTGTTTAGAGAAAATTTGAACGCAGACATGTACAGAAATTCCATTATGAATCAGTTGTATGGAGTTTTGGATAATCTGCCTCTGAGTGTTAGACGAAGTTTGGGCTTTCAGCTTGACGGGGCAACGATCTACCAAACGGTAGAAGTAAAACAGTGTCTCAGTCAGATGTTTAAGGGCAAAGTGATAGGACGAAATTGAGAAGATAATTGGCCACCAAGATTACCAGACTTATCACCGATGAAATTTTTTTATGGGGCTATCTGAAACAAAAAGTGTATAAGCACAGATCATTTGCAAACTAAGAACATTTAGAGTATACCATTCGGGAGTGTTGTGCTGACATAAATCACAGGCATGGTCACTTCAGAACGGAATGAATCGTCTGAGTATCCCGACCAAACAAATATAATTCCAGCTAGTCATGTACTTTTCCTGCAGTTAGTTCAGTGAAATGTCAACTGCGCCACCTGCAGACAAAGCCAGGAAATAACTCCACGATTACATACCCCGGAGTGGGAGTCAGAATAATAATTAATATTCCGGAGAGGTGCATGAACCTGGAGCATGTCATATGCACCTCT
>WOGR01012926.1:0-10021 GCA_015342045.1 Leptinotarsa lineolata | reverse complement strand
AACCATTGGTCAGAAAAAGTTTCATTCAAATACATCTCCACCATCTGTTGATTATGTGGAGGTGGTCCATCATGTTGATACCGAATTTTTCTATGGTCAGCGAGCATCAGCCGTTACAAATGATCTGTATCGAGATTTTTTCAAAATATCTAGGTATCGTTCACCTGAAGATAAAAATACCTGTAGGTTTGTTATGTATTTTCTACATGCTATGAATGCTTATTACATAGCTACTGGTATAGCATTTTCCCGAGTGATGATTTTTTTAATTCAGTAAAACAATATATTCCGATACTTTTCAAGTAACCATTTGAATTTTCGTCATAAAAATGAAGCAACACTATGGAGTTATCTTTTACAGCGCAGTATACATTGAAATTCCAACGGTTTCGAAATTCACGTTCCCGAACTGAATGCGGATTTGTATCGCTCCAGTAGTGAGAATTCCGCTTGTTGAATATCCCATTTTTGGTAAATTTTGCTTCGTCGCTCCATATAATATTTCGTTGGTCGTTTTCTTGATTTCTCATAATAAAGAACTCCACAAATTTAATTCTTCTCTCATAATCGTACAACTTCAGACCATGGACTGAAGTATGAGAATACGGATGCCATTTATGTTTTGCCAATATTCTCGGCATGGACATTTTATTCAATCCCAAATCTCGTGCCGCATCTTTCGAAGATGGTTCTGGAAAAGCTGTGAAGTACCCAAGCACAGTAATTGCAAAATCTACATTGTCACCACCTTCCATGTTTCAATTATTTTCCTTTTGAATGATCCAAAGTTCGTAAGATTGAAGATTATTCTTCTATTGATATCTGGAGATGGTTTCGGTTTTTCTAGATACCTTATAGCATAAGTATTACATGTTCTTGTTGAAACCTTATTACATTCGCCATAAATCACCAATAAATTAAAGAAATCGTGATTATTATAACCAACACGAGCCATATTATACCTTTTGAGAGCACGAATCTGACAATGAACAACTTTATTTCATTTGTCACCAAATATTGTGTTGAAGGTTGGACAGCAGCCTACTAGAAATATCAAAATTTCGGGAAAGTATGTTAAATCAGGTAATATAATGGAATATCTCCAAAATTACAAGTTTTGGATATAGGAAGTGTATTCTAATTAGGGCTTATTTTCATAGAGCAATACATAACAGTCCAAAACAATTGAAAATATTCGAGAGCACTACACAACAGCCCAGAACATGCCGAAACTATTTTGAAACGATCAAGGGAGTTATATGTTGTAGGCCTCGATCCCCCATCCGTGAAGAAAATTTGTGTTTTTATCTCAAAGGTGTGCTTTTGAGGATATGGAAGTTTCGCCCTTCAGATAGTTCAAGAAAATTCCAGAACATTCGTGAGTAATTCTAAACTATTCTACAACATTCCAGGATATCCCGGAACACTCTGGAATGTTTGGAAATAGTCGGGAACGTTCAGGAAAATTCCGGAATATCCTAGATGATTGTGAAAAAATTTAGAAGTGCTATATAGTATGGTAGTTCTCTATCCTCCATCCGTGAATAAGGTTCCCGTTTTTATTTGAAGAAAGTGATTTGAAAGATATAAAGGCTAAAAACTTCGCCCTCTAGAAAGTTCTAGGAGACTGTTTCATAGCATTTCACAACATTTCAGAACATCTCAGAATATTCTGGAATGTGTTGAAATGTTTGGTAATAATACGGAATGTTGGGAAAAATCTCAGATCAATGTGAAACGATTGGGGGATTTTTGTACTTTGTGGACCTCAATCACCCATCCATGAAAGAGAAGGTTCCTATTTTCACCTGAATGGCGTACTTTTGAAGATATAAGGGCTACAATTTTTTCCTGCTAGTCTATACCAAAACATATCGGAATAGTCTGGAATGTTCAGAAACATTCTGAAATATCTCAGAACAATCTCGAATGCTGTGGAATGTTGTTACATATTGTAAACAATTTGATGTATTTTTTTGCATAGGTGGGGCTACCTATTGATACCTCCACCAAGCAATACCATTCACTTGAAAATTAAAGTTTATGCTTTTATTCCACACATAAATCATAAATCAACTTCTGAACGAAACCGCGTATTCCAGCTAGTAACTAATAATGATAACCTTGGATACAATTCAATCAATTAAAAGTATGTTCATAACTATCAATTTCAATTTGAAAACGGGTAGTAAGAAGGCATAAACACAAAACAAAAATATAACTTTGTAGTATCGGTTTTCCAGGCCGCTTGAATTTATTTTCTTGCACGATAGTGTTATTTTGCGATAACTTCTAAAATATTATATTTGAATTGTATGGTGTAAAGAATCATTATAATGTGCATGACATGATTCAGTTACACAACGTATTTATTTTACAAGGATTATATCGGTTTATCATATTGGTCTAAAATATCTTTTAATTTAACCACATTATCACCATTATGTTAAACATTAAAATTGGTATAGTAAACTATCCTTGAAAGATAGACATATGCCATCGCAAACTTTTCTGTAGACCTATACAAGTATAATAATATGTGTTAATTGTTTTGTTATATTCCAAAGGGATATTAGGTAGCATCACTGCTTTCGATTTCATCGCGTCCAGACAGACAGACAGACACGGCGGGAGACTTTTATTGAAAATATGTATTAATATTGTTCATTTAGCTAGTAATGAATTTATGCAATGCTCAATGGACGCACTGTATAATCCCATATTTCACTATATAAGCCATATCTGGACTGTTCGTTGACCTGGCGGATTCTATCCCACTGTGCCAAAAAAAGATGGATGTAGCTTCAATCGATATGAGGAGCGTAGCTTTTTATCAATCGTCCAACGAGATTAATTTTTGCTAGTTTTGCTCGATTAGATTCCACTGAAATGGATCACGTTTCAGAGTGCAATCACACGCGGGTTTTCAAAGGATTAACTTTGAAGAGGAACAGAAACCAGAATTGGCGAGGACAGCCATTTTATTCGTGCTGACGTCACGGTGTTCTCGAGTAAGATCAATCGGAGTTGATTTGCTTCAAGGACTGCGAAGCATATCACTTTATAGACTAATGCCCACAATGCCGCTCGAAAGCGAATAAATCAGAGAACTCGGCGACAGAAATAAGTTCGATAATTCTATAACGCCATCGCGTCTCAATAACCTCTTACTAACTTTGGAATCATTTATATACCCTTTGACGTGAATTATGTAACAGAAACAATTACCAGAAGAGTAATAATCACCTGAAATGACGCTATCATGAATTCTTATGATGAAACCAGAAAGTTCAGTTAACTTCGAGGTATTGCTCTTGATACTTCCTAAACCTCGACAGGTGGTCTTTGTTCGAGGCTCTCCAAAGACCATTCCTTGCTAAAAGCCATCGATGGTTCTCTCTCGAATACCTTTCACAAGAATTCAATTATACGTGAACGATCTAATGACTATCCGAATCAGCTGATAATGCACAACTTCAACGAAAAGAGGTTTCATGACCAGACATTCTAATGCCAGAGCATATAATTTCGCCATTTTTGGTGATAAATTTGTTGGATGTTATACTAAAGACCAATATCTTGGCACTATCACGTTTCTGGAATACGGATGGTCTGAAAAGTTTTCGGCCTCAACATGAAGATAGCACAGCACTCGTAAATAAAAGCTAGCGAATGTCGTTGTTCCTCTGTTGACAGATACTCACCAAAGTTTCAGCCATTTTGGACGAACTGTTGTTATATAACAGTCGTTTGAGTGAGTTGATGTGAGTGTTTTTATGAAAATGGACAAAATTGAGTATCGAACTATCTTTAAATATTTGTTTGTGAAGGGCAATACTCCTACGCATATCAGAGATGAGTTGGATTCTGTGTACGGGGACTTTGCACCATCATTTACCACAGTGAAATTTTTGGCAGCTGAATTCAAACGTGACCGTAAGAGCTTGGAAGACGATGAACGTTCGGCCTGTACAAAACCTGCAACTACCGACGAAAACATCGCCAAAGTTCACCAAATGGTACTACATACTAGACGACCGCCGAAAAAGGGAAAATAACACTTCACCTAATACAATGACTTTTGGTGATCGTACTGCTGCCAATGGGGTCGATGTTGCCAACCTTTCTGCTTACCAATTTTCTTCCGTCTGTATAAATCAATCTTTACATCGTTATGAAATCCATGTGTCATCCATGTTTAATGTGTCCAATTATCACATTGAAATATCAAAAATCTATGAAAAACTGTCTGAACTTGATATCAACAAAAGTCCTGGTCCTGACGAAATTCCACCCTCTTTTCCTTAATCATTTTGCTTCATTCCCAACAATTCGGGTTTGTATCCACTTGGGATCACAGTTGTTTAACCTTTTCATCAACTATTCAATTCGCTGCTTCTATGAAAGTGAAGTTTTGCTATTTGCTGACGATTTGAAATGTTTTAAAATAATTGAAAGTGAGACCAATACATTGAATCTCCAAAATGACATTAATTGCCTATCTAATTGGTGTACGCAAAATGGTATGTGTTTGAACGCATCCAAATGCCATATTCTTTGCTTTCATCGAAAGCCAATCACTTTCGATTATAGTATAAATAATCTGAACGTACATTCTGCTTCCGAAACCAAAGATCTAGGTGTAATACTAGACTCCACACTTAACTATAAATCACACATTTCCGCTGTAATTAAAAAATCCATGAATCATGCTTGGCTTTATGAAAAGAACCACCGGCGATTTTACTAAGATCACTGCTATTAAATCTCTTTATTTTTCCCTGGTCAGATCTCATCTCGATTAATGTTCTACAGTTTGGTCCCCCCATTATATTACACATAAAGTGAAACTCGAGGCTGTACAGCACAATTTCTTGAGATATATTGCCTTCAAGACTTATGTACACTATGACTATATTGCATTAGAACGCATATTGAACATACCTTCTCTTGAGGCACGAAGAAAACATAGAGACCTAATTCTTCTATTTAAAATTATCAACGGAGTACCAGCCCCGAGCTTCTCTCCAAATTATCTCTACTTGTCCCCAGTCGTTCAACTAGGCAGTTGCAAACGGTTTCAATATTCTCCGTAGTGTAGGGCACACCGGTATCTCGTCGATATCGTGAAATTGCCGTGGGTAGTGATGAAGCATTAATAGAGCTGCGTTATGATGATGGATATAGGCTGATACCGCATATACTGGACATGTTGACAGAAAGTGCATTAGGTCTCAGGCGTTTCTTGACAGGCCCTGCACTTTGTGTCAGGAATCTCTACACCCATCACGTGACTACGGCAGACTGAGGTGTTGGAAACACTATATTAGCAGGCCGATATGAACCCATCAGTATCCGACTTTAGCCACTCGACCTGAGGAAAGCGATGGAAAGTGATAAACCGATGTTTACAATGTTGTTGAAGAAGATCTCATGCATTGGCTTATCCTTGTGTTGTCGCAGTAGAAAAGCAATCTCTGCGGCTTTTGTATGGGTTTTCTTCTCGAGGTAGTTGCGATCACCTCTTTCAGTATTGAAAACTAAACCGAAATTTCTCCGCGGCACGGGCAGCTGCCCTAAAGAGAAATGAATATTTTGAGTACAAACTGATTAGGAAAATGGGTATTTTGTTTGAATTGAAAGGCGTATATTTTTAGAAGAGATTAATTTTTGGGAAAAAAATTTAAGCTTTCTACTTCTCGATCTTGATAAAAAAAATGTGGGAATCTTCCAAAGAAAGAAAGGAAGCAATCAATTTCAAAAAAGTTTACTCTGTACAAAGATGTGCATTTTGTATAATACAATGTTCATATGAAAGTAGTTGTTTCTAAAGTACCGTTTTTTTGGGTAGTACGATGTTTATATGGAAGTAATTGTTTCATAAGGGCTCTTTTTATAAATTTGTGTCTGAAAGTAAATTCTATGCATGATCTACGCATCTTTTAATACAGTTCATTTTGAAATCAATTGATTTTTCCCTTCTTTGGAAAATTCAATTTTTTTTGTTTGAAGATGGAGTGGTAGAGAATCAAAACCTTTCTTTCCAAAAAATTGTTCTCTCCTAAAAATATACCACTTTCAATTCAAGCAAATTCATTATTTCATCTGAAATAAAAAGCATTGAATTCGAAGCAATAATCTGAATAATTGATATTATGAAAGATAAGATTGTGTTTTATGTTGATAAAAAATATAACTAGAGACTTCCATTATAATAATGGACTAGGTTTCAATTCATGGAAATGGGTGGAATGGGTGTCATGGAAAGATGGGAGAATAAACACCATAAGCCCAAGAGGCTGCAGTGTTTTCCAGAAACTTGGAAGAAATGGACAGGTCAGACAGCTCCCAAGTAACTATATATAAAAAACAAAATACATGGAAATTATCGATAAATGTGGCGTCATCTCTTACTTTCGTAGCGTAACTTTTTAATAAAATACCTCCAAGCACCAACGACGGTTCTGCATTATAGATTGCTACGTTATGAATTTCAAAATAACAACTACTGATCAATAGATGGCGACAGATATTCATGGCACTCGTATTCCAATTCAGTTTTCTCAACCCAATTATACAAAGAGAAAACCGATAGTTTTTACTTTACATAGTCTGAGCTGAAAAAAACTGTTGCCCGGTTCGTAGATGGTATTTTGACTTCGTTCATCAAAAGAAATTTCGTTGTTTGACAAATTATCATTCGATAAAAATCAAAAATTCAAAATTTGTTCTGTGTTTTGCAATTATCATTCTAAATTAATATTTGCCTTGAAAATTCAAAACAGGAACACAAAAATCAATATAAACAATGACTGAATATTGAAAGAGGAGTGGTATCACACTCTTCAGAATTATTTTAGAAGTTTTTTTACTACACATTTTCTGAGATTAAATTTTCATTATTCAATATTTGAAACGAAGAACACTAGCAATTTTTGAACAAGAACATCACCATAGAAATATTGCGGAAATCAAAACATTCCTCTCAGAATCTAATTATCTCATTTCTCTAGTGGACAAGACCTATAGTGACAATGAAAACAATAAGAAAATAATATAGCTGACGTAAAATACTTTATATAAAGAATGTCTCAAAAAAACTTGACCCGATATGAGGAACTTTAAAAAGCTAACGATCAGATCAGGTGGTCTAGCTGTTCACTCTGAATGTCTCCTTCCTGCAATATCCCTTTATTGTAGAAATGTTCGTTCGACAGTAAAACAAATACGATTATATAATATGTCATTCTCTTCAATAACGTTATTCAAACAAAGTGACGATGTTAACAAATAGTTAACAACAATTTTATGAAGTTATCGATAAATCCTCTCTATTCTAGCCAGGAAGAAATGACAAGAAAGTAATTTATCCCATCTTCTTATAATTTTTTTTTTTTTTTATTTTTCACACCTAAGTATCACGATGACCATTTTGAGACCAGAGAAGGACACGTCAAGTAGGGTGGTGGGTGTCCCAATCGTGTAACTGGCAACGGTGACTAGAAAGGATATATAAGAAATGAAATTTTGAAAGTTTGATGACATCCTGTACCTGTCTAGAAAATTATGGATTTTGCCTGGGATCAATTTATTGTAACATTTGATGTTATAGATGTCAAGTTCATACTATAAATGATAAAAGGGAAGTAAAGAAAATGCTGGAATTTTCATCACATACTTATAATGACCCCATAGTTGTCATCGGGACGAAATACATATATTCATTTGTTTCAAAATGAGCTTTTCAATGTCACTGAAATGTGCTAGTTTCGCATCGCTTTTGTTCTCGTGTATTGTCGTATTTTGACTCAGATCAATTCGAAATGATTTATTTTTTGAAAAAGGCTGTAGAAATTCTAACGAATGTTTTACACATAGAAGTGTAAATGGACGGAGCCATCAGCAGAAGCCAGCCTCACATTTATGGTTTTGTTTGATAGATTTGTGTTCACAAGTATACTGCTAAAATTACCACGGAAGCAGCTATAGTTACCTGCATGACATCCGGGTCCAAGAAATCATACAGACATGAAGAATATTGAATGTTTTGGATCCTGATGTCACGTAGGTAGATATAGCTGCTTGCGTGGTATATTAAGTAGCATTTTTGTGAACACAAGATCTTTCAACCAAAACCATATATACAGGGTGTAACATGAGTACGTTAAAATATTCGAGTGACGTATTTTTGAAACAATTTTAAGAAAAAAAGTCTATATGAACTTGTGTCCGACAATGCTTCGTTTCGGAGATACAGGGTGTGAAAATTGAATTTTTTTGTTCGCTTTTTGAAATTAACTCTTGCAAAAAATAATTAATTTGCACGAAATTCGGTACCCGTGTTTTTTTGACAAAGAAAATCATAATTTCATATTAATTTTCATGTAACATATAGAGGGCGCTGCGAAAGCTGTCATTATCTATTGCCCTAACTTTTTTGATAGTAAACTTTTGGTACTTTTCATGAAAAAATCTAATTCCCACACCTTTTCCACGTAAAAAAGGCGTACGTCCTCAACAACGCTGGAGGCGATCGTTTTCCAGTTATTTACAATTTTCTACATCGATGCACATTACTTAGCTCCTAGTGCGCTGAGTGAAGTTGCTAAGAACATTACAAAAACTAAGTATGTGGTGGATCCCATCAAAATAAACAACTTTTTCCTATGAAATGTTGTTGAAATTTTTCAAAACATGGTAGCTTTTTGTCATAAGTTTTTTGCAATTTTGGTTATTTTCATCAAACTTTATACGCAGTATACACGTACAGACTTCTTCTAAACCGAGCATTATCGAACTGCTCATTCAATCCAAATAAAAAAAAAATCAGGTTTGATTATTCAATTAGAAAATGCTACATTTCAAAGTTTGGTAAAAAAAAACAATTTGGAGAAGTACTATGTTATTTATTAGGAAAATAAACATATAAAAATTGAACTAAACAACTATTACAAAAACAGTTCAAAGTGACTACCTCCAACAGTAATACAAGCTTCTGCTCTCCTCATCGAAGAATTCCGCACCCGTTGAAAAATGCCCCGAGTGTTTCTCATCGTTTTGCAGCAAGCTTTGATGCGATCCCTCAATGGGGCTAGCATAAACTAGTGATTTTAGGTGTCCCCAAAAAATCGACAGTATTGAGTTCCGGTGACCTTGGGGGCCAATGCTCAGTGCCTCCTCTTCCTATCCATCGTTGGGGATATGCTCCGTCTGAAAAACTTCTTGCTATCACACCAAAATGAGCAGAAGCTCCATCGTGCATAAACCAAGAGTAATTTTGGGGAACGCTTGATGGAGCGTTTAAACGCTTGATGAAGCTATTGTATAGCGAAACACGTGTCGCCGGTTTTGTAAAACCCTTTTTAGTGAAAATCATACAATAAACTGTATTATTTTGATAATGAGTTTAAATATGTATTTTCATCAAGTATTGACCAGTTCTATTCAATTCTTCAAGCAATTCTTCTTTTTCAGATTGACAGAAGTCGCCATCAACACTAAACATACTGTGAGTAAGCCCTGGATAAAGCGACATAGCAGCTATGGTACAATACAACGCGAGGCGCTGTTCTTCCACCTGATTTAATTCAAAATACTGTGTAACTATTTTGTGTAATATGAGGAGTCTATGACTATTAAATATTTTGAATTTTGAATGACATGCCACTATAAAAGAGTTTCAACAGTGAATACTTTTCTCGTATAATTCGCTCATTTTGTTTTACAGATTTGACATGAGTTTAAATTTGAAGATCTATGTTGATAAATCATCATAAATATATCGATCAATTTCATTTCCATTATACATGCATGTATATATTTTCAACTGATAATGGTAATGATTCTAGTGGAGGAATAGTATAGAACTTGCATATTCATAACTTCACCTTTTTGGAACTGATAATATTGAAGTTATACACTGTGTCCGTAAAGTATGGAACAAATTCATTTTTAGCTAAACAGGTCATTTTAAGAAATAATCCCGAAACACGTCGATTTTTGATGTTAATTTACCGTATTT
>WOGR01012924.1:0-10021 GCA_015342045.1 Leptinotarsa lineolata | reverse complement strand
AATTCAGCAGGCAAGCCAATGATAACTGATTCATTTTTGTGTACTTGATTTTAACCTATAGTTTCACACATGCTTCTACTTTTTGGGCACCAACAAAAAGGTGCAAGAGGAAAGATGGATAAATTGAAAGGGGTATATTTTTAGGAGATTAATATTTGGGGAAGAAAGGTTTTTGCTTTCTACTTCTCAAAAAATAAATCTCCCCTAAAAATATACCCCTTTACATTTAAATAACTTTCCTATGGTTGGGATTAAATCAAATGAATGTCATGACGTACTGTCATCGATGACATCAGTAGATTTAACTCATTCGTGACATAAAGTTGTAATTTAGAATGGATTGAGTGCTTCATCTTGTGAAGCACTCAATTATCTAGATTGGTGCTGAAGATGAAATAAGCCAACGGTCTCATTCCGAAATATCGGATCTCAACCAATGAGGATGACAGTGTTCCATGCAAGTGAAATTTCACCTCTTTTATATACTATATTGTGTAGCAATCCTTTGAATATCTGATTCAATTCCATAACGAATGTTTTGAAGACAAATTGAATAGGAAAAAGTATTTTCTTGTATAATTCAATGTTCATATAAAAGCAAGTAGTTGTTTTGAAACTATTTTTTCTTTCGTGTAATTCAATTTTTTTATATGAAAGTTGTTATTTAGAGATAGCTTTTTTGCATGATCTACACATCTTTGTGAAGAGTTTATTTTGAAATCAATTGCTTTTTTTTTCTTTGGAAGATTCCTAGTTTTTTTGTATAAAGATGGAGAAAGCTAAAACCTTTCTTTCCCAGAAAGATGAATATATTCTCAAGTTTCCAAACCCAAACTTGCTGCTTATGTGAAGATATTGTTTCATTACTTGATGCATATTTCATCTTTAAGGAGCCTATTTATTGTAGAATACAATATATTCACTGAAACTCACTATAAAAATTAGGAAAAATAGAGGTAGCTAATTAATGACTTGTGTTCATAAATAACTTTTAGTTGAGGAATGAGTTAAGTCTCATAAACAGTAAATGTTTCCTTGAAGAGGAACAAGTTGAACTGAATTAGTATCTAATTACAGGGATCCATTGAAAACAATGAAAAAATTTCATAATGTTGCAGTCAATTTATTGGGCTGTTGCAAAGGAAACTCTTTGTTATTTGTTAAGCTTTCAAGATATTTATTTGCTTCATCAGGACATATAAAACAAGTCATTGAGGTCGTTTTGTTTGAACAAAATATTATATACTTTCAAAATATGACTGTAGATCATTCTTTGTTATATAAGTGAATTGAATTCTACTGCAATTTCAACTTTTGAACCAAAAATAATAAACAAAAAGGTGTTTTTCAAAATATTTTTTTGTAGAATACAATAGATGAAGATATTGACTTACCAATTCCATAACGACTCCAATTTCAGTATTGAGATATTTGAAACGATCATAAATCAAGAGTTCTTTTCTTGGTTGAGGTAGTTCATAAAACTTAATATGTGCATTTTTCTGGATTATTTTCCACATGTACGTCTTCAAATTTTGATTTATATCTAGAGGTCCTTCCAATCCAGTTAATAATCTTTTCCATAATGCTAAAAATTGATGAAACATAATTGTAGTAGGAAACACTATTATTTTATTTCAACATTTTTCATATGATAATAAATATTAAAAATTTTCTAGGAGCAGCTTCAATAGTGTGGAAAATACACCTAATCTTTTGATAATATCCAATATTGATTTTTAAGTAGCCGAAGCCCAAAGTTTTGAGTTCAGGTTCATGATCAGCGGACAAAAAAAAACTAAATTTTATTTAAAAACTAGAGTAAGGTTGTTTTAACCCTGTCAAGCCCAGTAATGCCATTCGGCATCATAGCTTTAAACCACGTAAATGCGTGCTCAGATCTTTTAGTATTACAGGTACACTAGACGTCGGAGTTGTACAGAAAGGTGGTGTCTCACTTCACAGAAGGCACTATTGCGGAAATTTTGTGTATTGCATATCATTCGATTGGGCCGGAAAGGGTTAAAGAACTTACACCGATATGGATTTTGTTACTATACTCTACAAGTGACTTACCTTCCAAAGTGATACCATCCAAACCCTCTAAACATATTTCATCAATCACATGAAAGTAAAAATCCTTCGTGATGAAGTTAAAGTAACCGTTTCTAAGTTCGTCAACAAAAAATAAATCACGATTAGGATCTTCTTCTTTCAAATAAGCTTTATCGAAATTTTTAGAATATTCAATAGTAACTTTATTATGAGCAATTTCATTATCATCTGGGGTATTCCAATTAATATGAGTTCCAACATGCACCAAAGAAGGATTCTTATCATTCCCTACATATTCTGCTAATCTGGGTATCTTTGGTGGAGGTTCTTGGACATCACTCATTCCCCAATTCTTTCTTTTGCAACTAGGTGAGCTGAGACCTTCGCTAATATCAAGTTTTTTTGGTCTCCTACTTTTTTCTTTGGTCGAAGACTTCTTCAAAACTTTGTGACTGGCATTTGAGTACTTCGTTTCTATTTGCTTTCCCATATTGAAAACGGTATTGACAATCAACTTCAGAGGTTATAATACTTTTTCTTATTATCTAGACCAAAATTTCAATGAACCTCACTAAAACAATATTTAAAAACAAACCACTGGGTTGCTTATTGCTTCTTCTTATTATTTGTTAGTGAGAATGGAGTTTTCCTCTTCTTAATCAGGTTTGGGCATTAGCTATTATGGATTCAGGCAATGTCTTCGGGAGAACCCATAGATATATACTTACCGTGCGTTCCACTAAGCGCTCACAACGGGGAACGGGCGCGTTCCACTAAGCGCTCACAACGATCACACTCACGACCGCAGTTTTTCCAGTAAATGGTTTAAGAAGGTTACGTAATCCTTGAAAATAAGTTTCAATAATTGCAAGCTAACTTCATTTATATTTAAAAAAAATTTAATTTTCAATATATAATTTCACTGAATTTATTGAACAAATTGATTTTTAATTTAATCAAAATGTCTTTTACGGCAATTGGATATTTGTTGATACGTCGCAATAGTGCTCCAGAAACTAATTCATCTAGTTCAGATGAAGAGTGGATTGTAATTTTATACAATAATAATCGTGAAAACCGAAAACTCAGGCCCACGTATTATTGATTACGAGGATATATTTCATCGTTATTCAGATGAAGAATTCAAAAGTCATTTCAGGTACACGATTTTCTATTACGTATTACACTGTACATTTTGAAAATATGTCTAATTGAACACAGATGAGATTTTTCTCTAAATGTATACTACTTTCAAATTTACTTCATTATGTGTAAGTAATTATTTCATTGTTTACTTATGAGATTAAATGATGGAATGAGTTGAGAAATCAGAAATGAATTACAAAAATTGCACCGAAATATTCTCAACGTCCAGTTCGACCCACCTCCTGAGGTGGGTCGTTGTGAGTTTGTCGTGAGCGAAAGTAATCAATTTAGCATCATAACTTCACGAATAATGTTCACTGTAAATGAATTCATTTATATTTTCAAGTTTCTGTTTTCAAAAAAGATTCCAATGTAATGATTATTTCAAGATGTATCAAACCCTATTTGAGTAGTCTAGTGTGATACATGAAAGTGTGGAATAGAGAAACTAAAGCTGATTGTGGCATATATGAAGAAAAATGCAGGTTGAATATATATTACACTCCTGGAAACAAACACCTGATTATTACTCGGCATCTAATACCACCGATGTCATTTCCTAATACCCGAAAGAACGGCATTCCGATAAACAAATGTCAAAGTTGTCAAGGACTTCCATTTTTTCTCTTACAGCCCCACATATAGTTATATTTCATCCAACCAAGTTAACGTCGTTAGGGAATGAAGAGAACTTATTGCTTACTCCAAAACTGGTCCCTATCTATATTTAACAGGCTACCTACACTTTCACTATTACTTCATTACACACATTAATGATGTCAGGTATGAATTTGCGGGAAATTTTGTCGTGGAAGTTCTTACTAATTTCAACAGAATGATTGCAATTGCTGAGATGGGTGCATGACACTAGATTTTTTTATGTTTTCGATAGTCTGGAAATGGAAGAGTTTGGTATGAGAACTATGAATAGTGGCAAAGATCCCTTTCCAAACAGATTATTGTTGACCTTTATATGAATCAGATTAACAACTGAAATACATCATGAATAAACATAGAACAGGAGCCTCTTGTGTAGAATAAATTCTAAAGTAAAACTTGCTTGGTGAAACACGCATCGATAGGAGTGTTGCAGTTCAGGTGTTTGGGAGCAGTGCTTACTCTGCGAAACAAAACCCTACTTCTCCATTCAAAGGAGGTAACTTTGGAAATAAATGACAATAAAGTGAAACGTGGACGGTTGGCTCCACTAGCTATCAGCCAGTAAATCAGGATAATTAGAAGATGAATGGAAAATACCGATGTGAAGTTGGCTGCCAGACCCAGCTGCTAAATTTTCCGAACACTGCCGAGTGACCAGTGGCGTGTATCCCCACTATTAGTGGAATGAATATTGCCGTATAGGAAAATATAAAGTCATAATTGATATTTGTTGACATAAATCTTATTCAGTATTTTAAATATAAAATTGCTCCATCATGCATGAAATTGTGGGGAAACTTTTTTCGTGAAATATTTATCTCCGAAAGTCCTTGTTAAATTATTCTCCTGGGTAATACACTGCGAAAAAGAAATTTTCAAAAAAATATTTTTTATACCTTTCGCAACCGACTGCTTAGACAATATATAGTGGGATGTGATCATGGTCAACCAATCTAATCCTTCCGTGAAAATAATTCCTTGTTTACGACGCATTTGGGTCATACACTGCGAAAAAGAAATTATATTAGTGTCATGAAATCAATTGGAAATGCATAGAAAAGGCAACTTTTCAGGCCCATCCAGGAGGTATATTTTTTCTTGGAAGGTTCGTGAAGAGCCCTATTATAACCACTGTGTCTGTGAATAACGAAAATGGATTTCAACCCATTTTCATTTTCCTGTTAATCTTCCTGACAACTTCCGAAATGAACCGCGGAAACAGAAAAGGGATACACCCCATAACTGCATAACTGTAGTACCCAAATGCGTCCTAAACAGGGAATTATTTTCACGGAAGGGTTATATCGTCTAAGCAGTCGTTTGCGAAAGGTATCAAAAAAATTTTTTTTCGCAGTGTGAAACCCAAATGCGTCGTACGCAAGGAATTAGTTTCACGAAAGGGTTACATTGGATCATTATTATCACATCCCACTATATATAGTCTAAGGAGAATAATTTAGCAAGGAATTTCGGAGATAAATATTTCACGAAAACAGTTCTTTCACAATTTCATGCATGATGAAGCAATTTTATATTTAAATTACTGTATAAGTCGATTTTCTGCAACAAATATCAATTATGACTATTTATATATTCCTATACCACAGATTAAGTATCTGTGCCTCATTCCGCTAATAGTGGGAATGCACGCCACTGGTCGCTCAACAGAGTTCGGAAAATTTAGTACCTCGGTTTGGCAGCTAATTTCACATTGGTATTGGAAATTTGATGGTTATGTTCGTATTGAGGTTGAAGTCTATCGAAATTTGAACGAAATGGCGAAGTATTTAGCACAACTCATAATTGCTGGAACGCAAGTAGTGGGAAGAGCTTTTGCACGAGCTATTAAACAGGAAATTGAAGCCTCACAGCAAGCGGCACAGAGGCTGGGAAACACCAAAACTAGAAGTGAGAGAATTGCAAATCAAAAATTGGGACTCTCATTGGAAGAAGCCAAACAAATTCTTAATGTGAAAAATCTTTCTAAAGAGGAAATTGAAGAGAAATATCATAGTTTGTTCAAAGCTAATGAAAAAACATCTTTATACCTTCAATCAAAAATTGTTAGAGCTAAAGAAAGATTGGATCATGAATTAGTGAATTCTGAATCAATAAGCAAAAGTGAGAAATTACGAAGTGAAGACACTGCTGGTAAAACATGAATTGTATATTATTGTTATATAATTTTTACTTAACCTGTTTTATTTTTATTAGTATGTCCCAATTGAATATACCTAGATAATAAAAACTTTAAGCTTGTTGAAAATTATTTTATTTTATTCTTTATATAAAAGTATCTACTGTCGAACTGTTGAAGTAGAATCCTGAACTGCTTGTGACTTATGTGTTCCATCACAGAATGGGCGATTGTTAGTACGTTTACAATTACATATCCAATATTCTTTGGTTTCTTCCACAGCAAACCTAACAGGCCTGAAATATAATTTGTGTTGGATTTTTAATATACTGTCTGTCCAACATAAGAAGGGCCAGCACCCACGAAATTGGAAAATGTGAGATACAAAGTCTGTTAAATTAGAAAAAAATTGCTCATCTTGAAGTTTATTTGAATGAGTTTGAAATTTAGTAAATTTTGACTGATTCCAGAGAAAGTTGAGAAGAACCGAAATTTTCCAGTTACTTTTTTTATTTATTTTTGACATTATTTATGAATAACAATGTAAATCAATGAAAGTGTTCATATACTATACTTTTAATGTATTTACATTGTGACAACTTTCTTGAAGTAAAAGTTTGGTGTATGAACAACCAACTCATTGCCACTTTTCAAGTTGCACAAGATAGAATTTACAGATATTCAATTTCATATTTTGTGTTCAATTATCACCAATTTTGATTTTTACTTAAACATGGACACTTTGTATCTCTAACGGTTTCTGATTTTCCCATACTGGCCTTCTTTATCTTGGGAACAGTTTTTATCTGCCTGGGCATCATCTTTATAATCAAGTCTATGCTGGGCATTGAACTGCACCCATACAAGTTATGTGATTCTGTGCATTATTATATACAATCTTACTTCTGAGTTATTTTAAGTTGAGCATTTTTATGTGTACCATCACATAGAGGTTGAGTTTTACTTCTGCCACAAAGACACCATGAGTACTTTTTGCCTGAAATCAATAACAGCTTATTTAGTTTCACCTACACTATGAATTGAAAACTTTCCCAAAATTCATTTGGAAACTGAAAACTGTTTTGTTGAACTGATTTAGTATTTTTCAGAATTTTTTTTTCAACAGAATGAGTTAAAAAGAGAATAGAAATACATCACCTTATATATAAAATTCAATGTCCATGATGGGGACAACTGAGAATAATGAGTTATTCGAATACCTAAATGGAGAAAAAGTAGTTGTGTTTTGAAGATTTGAATGAACTGATGAAAAATAGATATAATCATTTCAAATATTTGAAGGAAATGAAGGTGCTACTTTCTTTCTGAATCAATTGATATGATAATTTCATATTAAATTCTAGTCCATATAAAAGCCTTGAAATTTATCATTTTTGAATTTTGTTAAATTATTAAAATTGAGCAGAGGTTTTTCAACTAAAATTTATTTCAGATGTAGTTAGATATGTAGCCTATTAGATCCTAGCTAGAAAGATATCAATTTAAGTCAGGTAACATTAACTTTTGAATATCATTATTTTCAGAAAAGTAAATGATGAAAAAACAGAATTGGATTTAAAATAGAACATTGCGGAATTCCACACTTGATAATTGTTATTGAACGCATTTTTCCTGTATACGAGTATAGTACTAATGTAATTTTGAAATCATCATAAATATTTTTCCTCTGATGGCAATATTCAACTTTTCCCAAAAAATGTAATGAATAACTATATCGAGTACCTTTCTCAAATCAAGTTTTAATATGCCATATATAATTTTTAATATATTTTAATATATACTCTATAAACAGTAGCACATTGCAAATAGATTAAATGTATTCCCAAAAGGATACTCAAAATGAACATCACAATCTGAAAAATAATCAAAGCTAAATCAATACAGAATCTGCTGAAGTGTAATGAAGGGCAAACTGAAAAATTCACCTCAAAAAGTTACTGCACACAAAAAAGTCTTTTGAAAGTGAACATCAGCAATTCTGAAAAACAAATATATTGGAATTTGATAACCTATAGGTCCCACTCAATGTACCTTCATACCTACTTCAAAAAAATTACAGTTAATCAAGAGATAACTATGACCTATAAAATAATCTACTTCTTCACCTGCTTCCAAAGTCATTTTAAATGGCTTCTTGTCGTAGACTATCCCATGACCGTCTTGTTTATGTGCTGATATAAGGTTTTCGAGAACATTTCTTGGAATTTCTGGCGTGGTTTTTTTACTTGAAAACAGCGCCTAATAGAAACATTCTATCGATATTCCATGTATTCAAATCGAGGTTCAATACTTACTTTTGGTAAATGACTAAACATTTTTGTAGCTGATAAAATCCTCATATTACCTGCCATTTCAACAAAAATTACTCAATTGAAATTTATTTTATGGACAGATATCCTTTTGAGGTTTCGGTTATTTCAATCCACGAAAACTATTATAAAATTTGGAAATCAACAAGATTTCATAATTATAAAATTTGTTATACACTTTTTTTTCTATTTCATAACCTATCACCTATCGCTTTATTCTCATTAGTTCCAGTGTTTCACACGGGGCTAAAAATTTGGTAACGTCACAAGTATAATGGGAATTGTGGTAACGTCTCAATAGTAAAAGAAATCACTAGAATTCTATAGCAAAGGCTCAGATTGATTACTCTCAGTAGTAAAGGCCGCCGCAGGCGAAATTTTTTCAGAAATATATTATTTTTGGAGGCCAATTCACGTTTAATCGACCATATCTGAATTTCTTCTGTAGCACATTGTTTTCTGAGTTGATTACTCTATTTATTTGCCACTGGTGTCAGTTGTCATCTTGATGATTCTATATTCTATGCAATTGCTCAAACTGTAAATGAAACTAAAAATGGAAAATTCTGTCACCAGCAACATATCCTACAACTGTTCCTATTGACAATCATATACAGTAACCGAGTCAAAAAAATTAATTCAAATGACATTGTTTCATGAGGTTTATCGACTTTTGGTCAGCAACTAATTTTTGGTTAGCTGCCGATTGTATTTATTTTCAAAGAAAGTTTCTTGGAACCATATTCATGATATTATAAACTAGAAATACGTGTATCATAAAAAATTTTGTTAGATGAAAAATATTTTTACAGTGTTATCACACTGAAAATGTTTCCATGCGTCACTCACTAAATTACTGCTGTTTCTGAGTTACTTAATTGATATAAATTTTTATGAATATCTATTTTCTTGGTTAGAGTATAGGTAACACTTCTGTTTGGAGCGTTTACTATCTGTTATATTCGGTATAATTTATATTTCTGTTGTGTGCGATGACTTTGAATCTGGGAAAAAATAAATTCTCATTTCATCTTGACACAGAACACAATAGATCATGTGTTCTGGGATTCAACTCTTCTTTTTTTTCACAAATAGTAATAGAATACGGGTTTGTTTCGATTGTACGTAACGACGTAATAGACACGACCCAAAAGTAATGGATCTATTACAATAGTAATGACATAGTAATGACACTGATTATTTCTGTTCATTGAACTGGGTGTTAATCGGTTTCCTCGCATCACAAATTGCAACATTGTACAATCACAGAAGAGTTGACAATCGAATTGCCATTTCCTAGTTCGAGAAAATTGGAGTGTCTTTCTGGCACAGGCCACCATCTTTTCAGGACGAGTTTATCATTAGAGAGATATCGGTAACCCAAATAACGTCAGGCACTATTAGCGCATATGTTATTTTGACATTTAACATATGCGCGATTCGATTCTTAACGCAACATACCTAAATGACGCATTGTCCACTTATCGGAAGCGATGCGACGTTTTACCGTGTCTTGATCAACCCGCGCTATTCGAAAATATCACTTAACCTAGCTTTATTGTTTATAGTTATTGTGTCTTGTCAACTGAAATGAAATTATAGTATGATGATGATGATAATGATAATAATATAACTTCATTTTAGTGTTCTTATCAGTTTTCTTAACTTCCGCTAGAATATGTGGATGAATATA
>WOGR01012923.1:0-10022 GCA_015342045.1 Leptinotarsa lineolata | reverse complement strand
TTCGTGATACGAATTTGCATCAGATACAGAAAGAATTTTTTCTATTAAGAATGTGCAGTTTTTCATTAATATCATGTGTATCAGAGATATCATTTAAGTTAATCAGCTCGAGATCTACAATGAATTCACTATATATGAAGTTTTTGAAATCCCTTAGTGTCTTGATAATGAAATATGATCAACTGATACAACATCTGTATTCTCCACTATATTTTCATTATTTGAGGTTATTATCAAGTCAATAGGTGAAATTGTTGAGCCTACTATTCTTGTTAGTGTTTTTATTAGTTGGACCAGTCTCAAACCTTCAAGGATATTTGTGAATTTTCTATTGAGTGTACTTTTTTTCAACATATCGATATTGAAATCGCCCAAAATGGAAACATCATCAAAAGTATGCAATAAGTTTGCATGCTCATTTTCTAGATTATTCAAAAATATATGCGTAGACTAGTCAAGCGGTTTATAGACAACACCTATAGCCTACTTTTGTTTTGCTATTTAGCAAAACTTAGCAATAGCTTATTGCATTCGGTTCAAGACAAACGCGTTAACAAAATCGAAGAACAATACAAGATTTACAGTAAAAGAGCTCAACTATTCTTTAAATCTATCGATTCGAATGGCTCAAGAATCAGAGTTCTCACAAGAAATTCGTTCAAGAAAGTCATCGCGCTCACTATCGTCTAACTGTAAAGTCATGAGTCTCAATCCATTCATAGACGCAAACAATCCAATTAGAGTTGGAGAAAGAATAAAGCACGAACTCATAAGTTTCTCACAAAAACACACCATTGTTTTATCTAAAAATCATCGACTCACAAGGTTAATAGTAGAACATGAACATCGGAAGCATTTACACACAGGTGCTCAAAATCTTCTTTCTCTCATAAGAATAACTTATTGGCCAATCGATGGCAAAAATTCAGTCAAACGAGTAGTCAAGTCCTGCGTTAAATGTTTTAGAGTAAATATCGTTTCATCAAAGTTACTAATGGGAGATTTGCCTAGTGATAGAGTCATTCCCAGCAGGCTATTCTCTAAATGTGGCATAGACTACGCCGGTCCTATACTCGTGAAAGAAGAAACGTTGCGACAATAAAAATTAGTAAAGGCATATATAAGTATCAACACGTGGAATTGATATAGAACTGGTAGAGGACCTAACAACAAAAAGCTTCCTGAACGCACTGAAACGTTTCATATCTAGACGCGGAAAGCCTTCATCATTATTTTCAGGCAATGGTTCAAACTTTGTTGGAGCAAATAATCATTCCATAGAACTGCATAAATTTTCAGTTGACGCAAGCCACAAGCAAAAAATTGAATTTTTTTTATCTCTGGATGGAATCAAATGGTCATTTATACCCAAAAATTCTCCACATATGGAAGGTATTTTGGAAGCTGCTGTAAAATCTACAAAGTTCCATTTGAGACGAATTTTAGGTATAGCTTCGGTTACATATGAAGAAATGTACATTATCTTGACTCAGATCGAGGCTTGCCTCAACTTCAGACCTTTATCACCCTTTTCCAACGATTCAAATGACTACCTATCACTCACTCCCGCTCATTTTTTGATCGGCGACTCACTAGCTGCAGCATCACAATCTGACATAAGAGATCGCAACTTGAACAGATTTTCCAGGTATCAGCGAACGCAACAGTTATTCCAGCACTTCCGGTCTCGTTGGTCGGAAGACTATTTAACTCACATCCAGCAAAGACGCAAGTGGCAAACAACTTCATTGGAACCCAAAGTAGGCGATTTAGTTATCCCGAAGGAGGATAACGTCCCACCTCTACGTTGGCCGATGGCACATATCATTCAGCTGCATCCTGGGACTGATCAAGTGACGCGCGTAGTTTAATTGAAATTACCAAATGGTAGTGTTTTCAAACGCTCGCGAAACAAAACTCGTGTTTTACCATTTGAAAATGACTTAAATGATGACTAGCATTTGTAACACTTCATTTGAACTATTTTAAGGTGAACAACATTTAGATTCAAGTTAAAAAAATGTATATCATCAATTTATTTGAAAGCAGCCTTTCAAGGTGGGCAGCATATGTACAATCATTCTGTTTAATTTCGTATACCTTTCATTTGTGCCAAAGGATATTGGCAGCATTGTCAAGCCCGTACGAATTCCTAAAGGATATTGGCAGCATAAATCCCGTACGAATTCCCAAAGATACCTGGCAACTGGGACTCGAAAAGCTCTCAGTCTGTTACCTGTTATCGTCGTTGTGAAGTGTATCAATTGAACAAATACAGTTCACGATCCTATGTTTTCATTACTCGTCCCCAAACAAGGGTGGTCCTCCGCTCATTAACAACACAAGTTTCTATTATATTAGTGTAGTGTATTGTAATGAAATTTCAAAGCCTTTCCTTGGCTCACTTTGAACAATTGTTAACCGATGGTATGCATACTAGAGAGAATAGAATTCATCGATTGAATAAAAAAAACGAGGTATCATTGTGAGGAAATCCTTCATATTTATATCATTTATTTCTCCCCGTAAATAAATTAACTTCCATAGATTGATCTCTGAAGTTAGAACTGAAAATTCTCTTCGAGATTTTCTACCTTCTATCATTCTTAGAATAGTAACTGTCTTTCATATTTGACCGACGCTCTCTTTCCCATAACTTTCAATAATGAAAGATTTGCAAATTAATTTACTTCTTTCTTCCTTCTTTACACCTACTCCCGTCCCCACTGTTTCAAAGCTGGTAGGTCATTTGAGAAGGTAATATCCTTTGAAAAACTGTAAATAATTTCCGTGGACACGTTAGTACAAATCCTTTTTTCAAATTGTTTTGTATGTTACAACATGAGTTGTTGGTATTCTAATTTAGATTTCAAGTTCATTAAATTCAAGTCTGACTAATGATTAATGAAAATGCATAAAAGAACAGTTTCACAAATGATTGGTTACGGAGATAAAACCCGAACACAACAGGAAGTAGCTTGCTTATTTCATAGGAAATTTTTCAATTTATCGCCCATATCTCGAGGAACAATGAAGAAAATAAAGAAGCAGGTTCGCAAGTTTGTTCATGTGGGTCAGATGAAAAAAACAGCCGTCAATGCAATGAGTGATGAACTCAAACTAGATGTGACGCTTGAGTTTGAGAAAAACCCACATACATCGAGTAGAAAGGCATCCACTACATTCAATGTTAGCCATACATCGATAGTAAACACATTAAAAAAAAAAGAAAATGCATCTTCATAAAATGAAACTTACTCAGAATCTCATGAAAGAGGATTTTGATACAAAAACTTATTTTTGTGAGCAAATGATGGACATGTTGGGTAACAATATCATCCAATTAGAAGACGTTATTTTTTTAAAGAAAAAACACACGCATTACAAGATAAACTTTAAGGCGCTCTAAGAGCGGTGCCTGTGCAAAAGTAGTGATTCATATTGGATTTCAATCACTGGAGATCAAATCCGTTGGGAAAAACGTTCTCAGGAAATGAAAGAATTTCAAACAGCGAATTACGAGGTGTATTGGGATAAAATTCGAAACGATGAGCAGCCACAGTCCGTCGCGTATATCTGATATGCACCGCTCTTGGTGGAATCGAATGTGCCATATCCCTCAAACACTTCCCGTGAAAGTATCTATAGGAGAGAGACAAGTCTCCAACCTTTCTTCGATGTTCCAGAGTCCAGACTATCAAGATTGCAAGTCATGTTTGCGTTTTCAATCAGGCGGATGGCTCTTTTCTCTATGAAATCCAACAGCTTCAGATAATTTTTAGGGGTGGAACTCCATACATGAGAACGATACTCCAAAGAAGGTCTGATCTGAGATTTATAAAGCATTGAAAGTTGCTGAGGTGTGTAGAGTTTTCTGGTTCGGAATAGTGTTCCAAGCTTTTGAGAAGCAGCCCTTACAATTCCAGCAACATCATTGTGCCAAGACATACAAGTGTTCATTTTAACACCCAACAAATTTATCAAAGCAGAAAGCGGAATTGTCTGTCCTGAAAATATTATATCCGGTTCAGAGAAATTAATCTTTTTGGACGAAACCGATGCCTTGATTTTCGTGTATTTTTCTCTCAATGGTCATGCTGATCGGCAAAATTGCCATTACCGATCAATGGAAAATCCTCACTGAATGAGATAAGAACACACGCAATACTCTCAAAAGGTTACATTTTGAAAAGGAATTGTAGAAAACCATATCATTCGCCCCTTTTTCATCGAAGGTAACTCGAATGGCGATTTGAAGGAGGTTGAGGGTGAGGGTGGCATTTCTACGTTGTAAAATGTCAAATTATGATTTACATTTGATGTGTTTCGGGATTTTTTTTAAGTATGTACAGCAACCAACATGATGAATTTATTTCATTTGGCTTTTACACACTGTATAAGGGTTAATATTGTTAATTATTTCAGTTTATTGCATACGTTTGAAAATTTCCTTATAGGACGAAACTGAAGCAATGTTAGTTACAAATAATACAAGTGGTGAAAACACAGAAAGTTTGATTTCTCATTTACAGGATGATTTCTTACCAAGTGGTAACGGCTACATCCATCAATTTAACCACTTTGAGATTATTGTCATCCATCAATTTATTGTTCTCAAAAGCGTTTGCATACTTCGATCGTAACTGTTACTTATGCGAATTTCTTAGTATCCTAGTCATGTACCCTCTCAACAATTATTTCTGGAGAAACTATGAACACTTTATAAGTATTTCATCACTTCGGACTTCCATTGTTTAATATGGTATAAAATGATGGAATCCCTGAAATAACCAATACAATCGGTTATTTCAGGGATTTCAAGTCATTTTATACAATAGTAGACAATGGAAGTCCAAACTGATGAAGTTCACCACGAAACATTTCCAATCACCTTCAAACAAACTTCATAAGTAGTCAGAAATATATTTTAGGCGGCTATCAATCATACTTCAACATCATAAATTCTGCAACATTGTTTGTAGTTTCTTTCTTGAACGCCAGAAATAGAACGAACTATTTCACCTCATAATTTTTCCATCATGTTTCTGGTGGAATGCTTCCCGAACAAATTTATTCAGAAAATAATTCAATTTCTTGATTCAGAGAGAATTTATTCGTGACAGATTTCTTCGGACACAGAAACATGAAACTCATTTGAACTGGAATGGAATAAAAACCGGAGAAATATGAAAGCAGGAAATGAAGTAATACCTTTATTTATATCAAGGGTGACTTTGTCTGATGGCGTTCATTTATTCTCTTTTTATACTGTCTTTTTAATAACTGAGGGAGTTTCCTACAAACTTTGTGATATAATGTCTTTTATGAATCTCTATTTGAATGTTGGTGATAAAAAACTTCTAATTGTAGGAATATATTTCAACTGAACACTTTTCATATGAGCAGCCGATGAAATAATCAGATTATTTCAGTCAATCCAGTTGGTTTTTCAAAATTTTCGAGTTCTTGAGTTATTTAGAGTTTCTGTAGAGCTTTGGATTGTAGAGAAATGTGAATATATTTCTGAAATTATATTTATTCTAGATACTCAACTGATTCTAATATTCCTTCACAGTTTAGGTAGACGAAGTTTTGATAATATATTTTGCATCTGTTTCAGTTGACATTCCATTATGAATATAGATTGTTTCTTGAAATAGAAAGACACAAAAAAATAACTCCAGAGTAACTAAACATCTATTTAGTAAAGAACAACTTGAAGCAAGGAAAATGCCACATAAATTTAAAACTTCCATAACATGATAATTTCCTTTTTCCATTAGGCCTAATGATTATTTCATTTGGGACTGGAATTTCATTGAATCATTCACAATCCCAATTTCGAATATCCAGATGTCGAGCAATATTTGTGAAGAATCCTAAAGGAAAATCACCATTTTATTTGGATGTTATTAGGGTTAGGTTAGGTCAGAAGTGAGTAGGTCTATTCGACCCTCCACCGCAACCCACAAGGTTTCATTCTGGAAGTTATTACGTGCATCATTTATGTATTACAATTTCGAGTATAAGTCAGGCAAACACTTATATTCGAAATTGATTTTTCGAAAACAATCGATAGTGTCAGATTCTATGCTGATCAAAATCTACTAATTGCTGAAATCAACAGTAGATGAACCAACAAGAAATTTTCTATAGCACAGAACAATATAATCAAAACATGATTATTCAAAATTCCTTTGTGTTTATACCACTCCATCAGATAGAAATTGACATTTTTTATGACAAAAATAGGTATAGAATGAGTACTTCTATATATCAGAAGTACCAATTTTAACGTAAGAAACTCATGGTAATAATACAAAAACAAAAACATATCAAAATACGAAGTGGTATAAAAACGCCAGAAGTTCAAATTTTTATTTTGCATGATGATTCCCACCACGTAGGGACGGCTACATCCATCAATTTATTTCTATAATAGATTATAATTTTTGATTATCGTATTCAATATTCAAATTATGTGAAGAAATAGTACCATTGGAGTTTCTTGAATCAGAACCGGTGGTGAGTTGAATATGTTAATGAAATATTTATTTCTTCTCGTTAGTCTCAGCCTCTATAAAAATAGTTTGCAACCTGTATATCGATCAAATTTCAAGTGTTATAGGAGTAATCATTTCCGTGTTACATGCATTCACTTTGATATTCTTCAATGAATATAGATAACAAAGTGATATTACTGGTGGCCATTTGAAGTTATTCAAATTAATGAGATATTATAGATATTATATCTTTGTTTCCGAAGAATTTTGTTCGGATTGCAATGTTTTTTGTTTTATTTTGATTCAGATAAAATTCATTTGCAGGAAACTACTCAGAAGTTACCAAAAAAGGTTAGCATTTGTTTTTATTTGTTGAAGTTGAAGCTGCGAATGGTTTTTGAATTGTGTATTTGTGTTGATCACTTTTGTGAGATGGTATTTCGGTTATGAGTTCAATTGCATGAAAAACTACTGATAAACTGAAAATCTGAGAGGTTTGAAAGATGAGTTGAAAGCAGAAAAATTGGATTTTTTGCGTGGAGTCACTGAATAATCAATGTGTTTTCAAATCAGCTGGATTTCTTCAAACTATCAAATCATTTCTTCGATACACACAATTTTTATCATTGCTGAAATAATAACAATGACTTATTCAACATAAATTCAATTTTGTAAGTGGTTTGGAATACTTTCGGAGACTGACAGGAATGTATGAATATATCATACATTTTCCAACATCGTAATAATAGTGGTGGATTCCAATAGGTATTGTTCATTTGACACTTTGAGTTTTTCTCATTTGAAAGACGACAGATAGAATAACATTCTTCCTTTTTTTCTGAAGTTGTGTGCAACATTTTCTTCCAATAGAAATGAAGATGATAGAGTGTCTTCAAAGTATATGAATTCTGAAAAAATGACAATAGTTTTCGTCATATACGAACATTTGTAGTTCGACAGCTTGCAGCCGTTGCTGAGAGAAGAAGTATTTGAGTTTTTGTTTCATACTCTCCAAAGCCTTATTGAATTGTTTACTGACTACAATCTCTGAGTTTGGAAGGATTATGAAATAATCTGTAAAATGTAACATGAATAACTCATGAGTGTTGCGCAGGCAGATTTCGTAGATTGTTTTGATGTGAAGGAATTTTTGATATCAGCAATGAATATCAAAAACTGGAAGAGACTCAAGGAATTAGTTTGCATTACAACCCAGTCGTAGTTGTAACTGTATAGCGCTGGTAGAAATAAGCATATGATCACTCGCTCTTTTTTCTTAATTTCTGAAAGTAAACTGTTATTCTCTGCCCAGGTCGTAAGCCTGTTCTCAAGAATTAGAGTGATTAAATTTGCATTGCTTTTGATAAGTATAATTTCTCTTTAATCGGAGGGAACATCAGCGGAACCTTCTGGGTCCCACTAGTGATGACTTGGACGCGGTATAAAGTATATTTCACATCAGGTTTTCGTCACAAGTTCGAGTTGAGAGAATTACGGGATCAACAAATCTTCTGTGTGAGTTTAACATAATAGAGAGTTGTATTTCTTCAAGTCATTCTACAATATTTAGCATACAGCGTATCAAAGTTGAACTTTTTGAATGAGATAATATATATTATTTCTAGATTCGAATATCACCTGGAGAGTGATTTAAAAACTGAACTGAAACTGAAGAATCGAATGATGAATTTTGTTCGAATTCTAAATCACCCAATATATTTGTCAAAGTACCGAAAAAATAAGATTCCGCCAAATTATTCATCGCACGGTGAAAAAATTGGCGGTGAATTCAATTCATTGAATGGAATAATCAGGGTTCCATAAGGCATAATATTGATACCGATTTTATTTTTACTTTACATAAATAGTACTGGTTGTATAAAATCTGTTGATAATCCTATTTCATATGCAGACGACATGGCGATTATTTATTGTTTCTAATAAACCATGTTAGATAGTCAATGAAACAGCTGCAATAGCTCAAGGAACATCTAGATATAGGTGAACTACAATCTCTCCAGTTTGAATCTGAATGAAACTGAATTCGTTTCATTAACGCTTCTCAAAAACGATCAACCAATTATAAATGCCATAAAAATACATACCTTCGAATATTTCCAGAAAAAAACAATGTGATTTTCCTTTGATAAAAAGGAATCAAAGTTGACATTTTTGGCGTAGTTCTGAATCAGCATATGAGATGGGACGAATATACCTTATATGTTACGAAGCGACTTCGCCAGCTTATTCACAAAATGTACAATTTGAGAGGAATCCAAAACATGAAAAACCCAATAACATACAGATCTTTCATTAGGTATTGTATCTCCGGCAATTTTGTTATTACCTGTGGAGTAATACAGAAAAGGCTAAATATTCAGGATTATAAATTGATGCTCATAATATGAAGTACACAAAACATGTGATTAGCTTATGTCGAACTTATTATGATATCTCACAGGCACTTTATCCAAATGGGAGTTTTCTGCGTCGTGAACTCCGAACTCAAGCCTTGGATTTTCTTTCAGAATGAAAAATGTTCACCCCATAACTCCCACATAACTACTAATGAATTGAGAGTAGAATCAATGCGGAAACTAGTATCACTGTTACATGGAACACTACTAACGAACACTCCTTTCCATTCAAGATTTGAATCGGTCAACAATGTAGCGAAATATATACCACATGAAAAATGCTAGTGTTATATTGTTTCTTCTGTTCGAGTTCGAAAACCCGCAGACAAGCCTTTTTCCCAACAACGCGGACAGCATGCTGCGGTTTCTATTTTGCATAGTTCATGAGCCTAACTGGTGTTTGAATTTTTGAATCATTTTCATTCAAGAAATATTCGAGTTTTCGTCAGTGAGCAGTTATATTTTGATTTTTACTTGTTGGAGAAACTATTTGAACATTACAAATATTCACTCATGCATGTGTCTACTTCTGTACTGAAAACTTACACACATGGTGAAGACTAAGGTGCAACTGTGGACAACAATCTAGGATCAATCAAACGCGCTTTCATCATTTCATCGAAATCACATTGAAAAAATTGATTTTTTTTCAATAAGTCAAAGTCAACCTTTTTTTATACTGTTTTTGGGTTTATAACCTTCCACAATTTGAAAAACTAGAAGTAAAATCAATAGAGAATCTGCTGAAGTGTAGTAAAGGGCAAACTGAAAAGTTCACCTCAAAAAGTTATTGTGTAATACAAAATACTGGAAAGTCCATCAACTAAAATAGTCGCAATGACCTTCAGAAACAGTGGCCAGTATTTAATTCAGGGTTCGGTTATTGAAAAAATTTCGCTATTTCTTTCGACATGGTGCCAAATTTATTCATCTCCATAAGTTGCTCCGTACATTTGCTATTTTAGTAATTTAAAAAAAACGTGTTTCATTTGCGCATGGTCAAAGCTTCACATATTTTTTGTAAATTTGGTAGAATTCTCCTGTGACTGTGAAATTTCTAGGAACCTTGGTTTTAGTATCGATTGATTTTATTAAAAGGGCC
>WOGR01012922.1:0-10022 GCA_015342045.1 Leptinotarsa lineolata | reverse complement strand
ATTCGTCTCAACACTCTCAACTCACCTACACGCTTCTGACTATTTCGAGGAATGATACTCTGAAAGGAATTCGATTTTTAATTATCGGAAATCATCAACTTTAGGTTGATGATAGACACTACCTTGCACTGACGAATGGCCAAACAGCCCAAAACCGGTCTGCAAGTGTGTTCCAATAATTAAAAATCGATTCCGAAAGTTGTATCGCCAACAGCATATGCAGGAATTACTTCTGTGAAGAATCCTACACTGACGCCTGTCGGATATAATCCAACGCCCTTCGTGATATTACCCAGGGAAGTAGTTGTTTTCTGATAAGTCCATAAACCTACTGTGTAGGTGAATTGAGCCTGGCCTGAACGAATTTTTCATTCAGATAATTTGATTCAAAGCCAGTCTTCAAGTATGCTCACGTACTATAGGAATGAAAACCTATAACCTGAAAAGCAGTTCGAAAGTGGAAGAAAGTGTAATAAATATAGAATGATTTGAGAATTGCTGTGTTCTGCGATATGATATAATATCTAGTTGAGCTGAAGTTTCAAGTTTTCACCACCGGAATTCAAATGGACAACTGTGCCTAGTAACGTTACTGAGACCCTATGCTGTGTGTTACTATAGGCGGGGATTGGTAGAGAGAACTCTTCTGATCCCCGAACCAATCAGAAGAGTACTTCCCACCACTTCTCAATATATATTACTGACACAAGGCATAGAGTCTCATTAACAAGTCTAACAATTGCAATGCATTACGACTGAACATCTCCATCGCAGTTATGGTTGAAACGTTTGGAGCCAATCTCTCCATTGTATCGTAGCTACCTAGCCTGGATTACCACAGTTTCCTTTTAATTAGTTTTTTATACTTGGCGGGAGTCGTTTGACTTGTCTATTTCGTCCAAGTATTCAAAAAACAATGCAGCTTCATGAACGTATTCCGTTTTTCCTCCCGTCTTTTCATTGAACCTTTCCGACAATCTTGTTACCTTACTGCTGTGTACAGGTTATGATGTTGGATGTTTGTCACATTTCTCCAGAAATAATTTGGGTTATCAATAAATTACTTACCTCCAATAATTTAGAGCCTCACATTCACATGAAATGTGACGAACTGGCTCCGTCTCGTTATATTTTCTGCACCTAAGATTTATGTTATGCAGCTTCGTTCTGTTCAGGAGCCCTCCAATTAGATAATACCTAGAAAGTAACCTGGTAATCCTGAGCTGATGCTTTATTACAGCAGTTCTTCACTTCTTTTTTTGAACTGACACTTTCAAAATAATTTTTCGTGTTATTCGAATTTTTCCAGAGCTCCATTCAGTATAATATGTTGGTATAATAGTAATGTCCTCAAATAGGGCATCCCTCTTTGAGAGGTTATTTTGTACATAGGAGTACTGATCTGCCACAATCAAGTAAATTTGAGGATTATTCGAAACTTGTCAACTGTACAGAGAGTAAAAAGTTTGGATTTTTGAAGTTTAGACCCTAATCTACAAGAAGCTGCTCATTATCAATGGCACAGATGCTAAGAGTCCGATGGAAGTAATTGATGATAACGACGACAACAATCTCAAATATTGGCACTATGTATTCTTAAAAGATTATCTCAAAACCATATCGAAATTATCACCTACTGCATAATCCTTCATTGTTATTAAAAAAAAAAGAATAGAATTATATTTATTTGACTACATTACAATAAATGTTTGTTTGTAACATATCATAAATGAAACGACAATACAATAAATAGTAATGGTTAACAATATGTAAAACATCACGTATACTGTTAAACATTGTAATTTTTGAAAAATATTATTATAACATGAAAAGATAGATAAAATGGAAAATTGGGAGATACGAATTTTATTCCTCACAAAGTCTGAAATGTCCAATCTATTCCTCTGTGGAATAAAAGCAATGCGTCAAAAGTAAGTTTTATATCCTTATTTTGAATAAATTTATACTTGAAGATGTCAACTTTGGTGGTTTTATATTGTAGAGATAATAATTCAGTGAATATTTCTTGGATTTGGTTAGGCGGAACCTGTTTGATCTCGAATTATCTGCTTGTCTGGTAGCATAGCTATATATGTTCGATTGCTTAGTGAGCATCTAGGAGTTTTTGTGAATTTCTGTTAGAACTTGAAAAATGTTCAAACACGGCAGGGGCATTATTCTGTGTTTAATAAACAAAGGTTGGCAATGTTCCAGATAGCTTACACAGGACAAGATCCTGACAGCTTTTTTCTTTAAATGAAAAATTAACATTCCGATGCACCAACCCAAAGAATAGTAGCGTAACTTATGTGCGAATGAAATATTGAAAAATATCTTGTTCTGAGTGAATTTAAATTGGTTACAGTTTGAAGTTGTCGTGGAACGAACAGAGCACTGCAGAGTTCACCTTTCAATTTGGTATTATGAGGTTTCAAAGATAAATCACTATCCAGAGTTACTCCCAGCAAACTTGCAGAATGAGTTCCTATGGCATTCGTAGGCGAAAGATAAAGAGATTGTGATTTATCGTTCTTAAGTTTGAGTTTATTTGTTGCGAACGAGCTAAATCTTCGCGATTTCTGTGCAGATCTGATATCAGTTTATCAGAATAAATGAACGTCGTATCATCTGCAATTGAAATAGTTTTCACCGGAACCATGTAGTTACTGTCGTTAGTGTATACTATGAACAAAATGGTCCTAATATTGACCCTTGAGGGGCACCATGCTCAGCTGTGTTTGAAATCAGATAAGGAATTTCCAATACTTACCGCTTCAAAGCCGTTTTTCAAATAGGATTGTATCAGATTGAGTGGTACCCCCTAACCACATAGTAGTTTAATTTTTCAAGCAACGTATCATGTGACACGCAATCAAATGCCTTGGAAAGTTCAGACAAGGTGATAGCCTCTTGCATCCCATCTTTCAATGTAGATACTATTATACTTTTCACGACATTCATGACAGCGAGAGCAGTAGATCGATTTGGTCGGAAATCATATTGTGTGTTGCTAAAAAAATTATTTTACTCAAAATAACACCTGATTCGTTTATTCAGAATTTTTTTTTAGTTTCGCAATAACTGAGATAATGGAAATAGGACGGTAGTTGTTGATATATAATGGTTATACTTAGACTTTCTTAAAACAAGTTAGAAAGAATGAAATGTTGAGTTGTTCTAGGATACTGGTGAAAGCCATTATTACATTTAGAAAAATGTACAAGAAATTCTTTGAAATTCTTAATTTTGTGTTGGCATTCAATATAACCATAAATTTTCAACTGCAGAAAAGAAAAAAGGACGAAAGAAAACTACAATGAGTTGGAGTAGAAAGCCAAATAGCTTTTTCCTCACTAAAAATGTCCCTTGTCAATTTTTAAATTAATTGCATATATTGATTGCATTATAATAAATACATCTGATTCATCTGAAATTGTTTTCAGTCTGAGCGAACTCATGGAGGTTTTCTGGCGTGTGTTATCTGTTTAAAAGATCTGTTTAAAATCTGTTTTTCCGTTAATCAGCTGTCGCTGATCATCATTGATAAACATGTACTTGTATGGATTGAGACGAAGATTCTCACTTTAATTATTCTGATTAATTCAGAATATTCACCATATTCGTGTTTGTGAATAAGATGGTTCATTTATAATATTCCAACTCAAAATGGTAATATCATATTCCAAGTGCTTCTGAATATTGTCAAATTTCTCCCTCACAAAAAAATCACTTGAAATCAATCGATGATTAGGGCAACAATAGCTTAATAGCTCTATTATATATGTCTTAATGAAATGCCTATGTGCTAATTCTACTTTAACTAACACAACAACTTCTAAATTTGACAATGATTTTCCGATGTCTCAAACAATGCGGTAAAATGACCATACATAAAATTTACTGGCATACGTGAAGTCGTGAAACCATCGTTCAATATCATAAATTAATATCGACTGCATGGAACATAAAAAATATTTTGTAGAATATTAGGAAGTGTCTAACTTTCCGGACACTGGTTAATATATAACAAGCTCGATAGAATACTTCTATCAGCAAGTGATTCATCCAGACTTGTTGCCTAGGGCATAAAAAAATTTTAATCTCATCAATTTGGCATAGTTTGAATCCTAAAAGTATTATGACATGAATATCCTCAGCTGTCAAATAATTGTATAAATAGTTGTTTTGTTCGAGTGAAGTCATTTCAGAGGTTTCAGAATCCAAATGTAGATTATAAAACTATCACCTAACAGTCTCGCAGATTTGAGTCTGTATTTTTTTCGTTGTTTCAATTCATATTTATCCGAATATTCAATACCTCACATCAGTTTGGACAACAGCTCTGATGTTGTCCAAACAGCAAATCATATAAGCTCAATCAGAGAGAAAAGAACAGCAATCTGTATAAACCTAAAAAATTATTTGATATTAAGGAAATATACCAATTCAAAACATGCATGTTTAAGACAACTGCAAGATGAACAGCTGTCATTGAATATTTATATTAATAACATCATCATTGAGAGGGTTAAAACTTTCAAATATCTGGGAGTGGTATTAGATCAAGAATTGAACCTTAATGCGCATTGTAGTTATATTCAGAAAAAAGTAGCCAGAAAATTTCTTCTTTTATATAGATTAAAAAATAAAATGAGTGAATATGCAAAGTTAACAATATATAAATCAATAATAGCACCCCACTTTGACTATTGCAGTAACTTATTCTATTTTGTGAGCAATGAAAATCTAAACAAACTACAGAAGCTTCAAAACAGATCCATGAGGGTAATATTAAGTTGTAATAAACGCACATACATGGAAAACATGTTGGAAACATTGTCTCTTATGTCTGCTAAACAAAGGATAACACTGAATATGATAATATTTATATTTGAAATTAAACACATTATATTGCCAAATTATATGAATGATCAGTTAACCTACACAAGTAGTATTCATCCACACTCCACTAGAAATAGAATAGGAAATTTTAATATCAACAGAAAGCATGTAAGTTGTGACTCTTTGTTCAGTTCTGGTCTGATTGCATTCAATAATTTGCCTAGTCATATAAAAAGCTGTGATTTATTCAATTCATTCAAAAGAAAATGTATTGAATATATTTCAAATGATAGTCATCAATAATTTGTCTTGTTTTCTTGTTTGTTTTTTTACAATATGACTTATCTCTAGTTTTATATTTTTTGGTTTGTATTTTAGAAGTGAGTGACTGTACTATGAAGAGCATTATTTGCTAATAAAGAGTGATATATAATGTTCACTTATAATGTTGAGAGTAATATAAAATATTCAGTACTATGTTTCGCTAAAATCAATTCAATGCATGATCATAATACACGGCAAATTCAAAATATATTTTCCTAACTACACAAAAGCAAATTTTGTCAGAAATGTATTTTTCATGATGGTGTTAATGCATATGATAAAATACCTAACAATATAAAAAATTGAATTTTACGAAATTAAAATAGAACTGTCTGCTTAAAATCTGTTTCTCCGTTAATCAGCTGTCGCTCCTATACGAACGACAACTCTCAGAAGTTGAAAAACTTGTGCGAGCTAAGGACTAACGAGGTCTTACCTGAAAGAATATATTCTGAAATAGATTGACAATTTTATAGTTCTACATATTTTTATTTCTTGTATTATTCTCAGTGTGCTCTTTCTTTTCAATATATCTCTTGCATTGTCCCTATTATAAACATGTAATATTTTTTGGGATTAATGGGATTAATCTATTTTAGCTTTTCACAAAAATGAGCGAAGATGTATATCTCTACAAAAAGCCATTGCATCAGCGGTTGCACAGCACAGCATCAAACACCTGAAATTATGAGTCACCATGTATTTTTTACGAATAACACTGTGCTTTTTTCAACTCTCCTGGAGATCGTTTCGCCTGAGTTATTTATTAGTAAACTGTGATATATCAATTTGAGAGATGTATTTTCCAGGATTATGCTGATATCGGGCTTCTGAAAAATATTCGAGTCATACCAATACCTGCATTTTTTTTATTTGGGAAGAAGTAGTAATCTTTAATAGATATTTTATTTTGATTCAGGGCAGATATTTCTTGAGGAATTATTTTATCCTTATTTTTATGATAAAATTGTTGAACAAGAACATTTTTCAAACCATCGTTTTATATTTGGTTTTAGTCAAAAGATAATTTCATTTATCATTGCTTTAAGTTGCTTTCATTAGGCAAATGAAGTTTTGACTAAAATAGATGACTTGTTAGAGTTTCAGTTGAAACTAAAATACTTCCATTTACTTACTCCCACTAGATGAACATAGATTCTAGAAATGTTTTTTCAAATATTTGCTACATATTAAATACCAAAGGAAAAAATGTCCTTCAAAATCTATAACAACATATTATAAATCAAGTGTTTTTCAAGACTTAAAGTATATGCACAATTTATGTAAATATATTGCATAACAACTAAGTGAATGGTGTAATGACGCTTGTGAGATAGTCAAACTATAAATGCTTACTACAATCAAGTTATAGATTTAAAATTTCACATCACTATCTCCAAAGTTGACTCGTTATTTATTCATTATTCGAGAATTACCTCTGGCACTTTAAACTTGTGTCATGCACTATAGAATAAATTAAAACACTTCAGCTTTCATTCATAGTTATTAATTCACAAAAATATGTTTCGGATATGGATATACCAATTAAGATAATAAATCAGTATTAATGAATAAAAAAATTCCTCACTATTTGAATCTTTTCATCCAATATGTCAATTGAAAAAATAATTTCTTCAAACACTATATTTCCTATATAATATATAAAAGTCTACAAAACTACATATTTCACTTCATGAAGTTTCGAGTTATATTTAGCGTGAAACACTCATTTCGTCACCATATGATACTGATGTAATAATTTGGCTCATCCGTTTATTTTTCAGTTGTCCGACGATGTATAATCTTTTATTGGGAAACTTTATTGTAACTAAGGGACTCTTCGCAATTTCCCCAATGATGTAAATAGTTTTTGGTATAAAGTGCGGGATAGCATTTATGTTCATAATGTATTTTAATGGTGGATTAAGTTTTAATGATTATAATAAATATTATTTTAGCTTTTGTATGAGTGGTGTATGTGCAAAGTTTTGATGTTTCACAGGCATTCACAGTTCAGAATTGTTATTAAATTTTTTCACAAAATGGCAATAGTTTTTCCACTTTCAATAGTTTTTATCACCAGTTATTTTGTCAAATCACTGAATGTTATATAGTCAAGTATAAAATGAAAAGTCGAATTGGAAGTACTTAATGTCACTGTTTCCGAGTTTGAAAGCCGTGGATTTTTGGAATTTCTTCCTGACGTTTCGCTGGAAGAAATTCCAAAAATCCACGGCTTTCAAACTCGGAGAA
Organism: Leptinotarsa lineolata; assembly: GCA_015342045.1. Lineage (NCBI taxonomy): Eukaryota > Metazoa > Arthropoda > Insecta > Coleoptera > Chrysomelidae > Leptinotarsa > Leptinotarsa lineolata. The sequence goes on along the minus strand of WOGR01012922.1, from coordinate 2,603 downwards.
CATTGACACTGAAAACATCAGCCGCGAAAGTCTAAACCATTTTGTGGAAGTACTTAATTTAATAAGGTTTTAGACAAATTCTTTTGATTGGTTTCCAAGTTGTTTTCTGTAATTGATAAATTTTTCGAACGAAAACCATTCCTTGCCGGACATCCTAGGTGAAGTAATATATCGAAATGTTAAAACCTTCCATATGCACCAGTTTCCTTATAATTAATTAATCCATATTTTTTCTGTAAAATATTTTATATGTGACTTGCCTGAAGATTGGTGACAGTTAGTACAATCGAGATTTGTAATGTAATTTACTTCCATAGTTTAATGATGAATCCTTTAATTAAACAATGAAAAACATCAATTTCTTTGAATTATTTCATTACTTTCATTTCAGATATTCATCAGTATTTTGTGGTTTTTGTTCAATTGACTCTACTTCAGCAGTCAATCATTTTCTGCTATAATTTTGAATTATATGGAGAGGGATCATAACTTAAAAAACAAATTAAACAGTTCAAGATTTTATTATAATGGAACTTAAACATAATTAAAATACTCTCCATCACCATCATTTGATCTTAGTTTTTTTAGCAATGCAGGAAGCATAACGTAATCATTTGTTTCCCAGTCTTTTTCGTCTTGTGCAGGATGTGAAACTTTTTCGGACAAAGTCGTTTTTATAGGTTTACCATTTCTGTCAACTGAGAAGTAATCCTTGATGTCTTGCGGGATTATCAACGAAGGTCGAGCATTTTGTAGGAAAGACAAATCTTCTGGATATTCTGAAGATTTGGTGAATTTGAAGTTCTGTAAAAAAATTGAATCAAGGTTTCAATTTCAGTGACAGTAAGTATAGTCGTACAATTCAAACAACAAGTAACATTTATTCCTAAAATATAGAAAGAGGTTATGTACATTTAAAAAATCTTCCATAACCATTTATCCACCTATAATTCTTTTAGACCTTAACCTGAAGGAAGGGGAAAAGTTCACAGTCCAAGTATATCCAAGTCAATACTGTGGTGCCGTGGCCGTTATCGGACTGCTAAAATCTATCTGTTTTTCCGTTAACCAGCTGTCACCCCTCCCCTTTGACGTACGATTCTTAGGACTACTTGCATGTACAAAGGATATATGTGAAAGTTCAAGAATATATACAGGGCTAATCAAATTCGAGTCGATGCATGGGAATCTCATAAACGGTAAAAATAGAGATGGTTAAATTAGGACAGAGATATTGAAAATACTTGGTGAAATTTTTTATATATAGACTAGGAATTCAATAATTCCAGTGAAAATCATGGCTGTAAAGAAAGAACAGTGATTTATTTGACCAAATGAACATTACTGATAAAAAATGTTCAAAAATACAGGTTCGTATTTAAGATTTCGAAGTTGGGCGTGCCCCAAGTCCGACAACACCCCAATCATTATAAAGTAACGTGTGTACTCATTTTGCCAGGTAAGTCATTGAATATTTTTGTACTCTTAAATAACATACGTAGGTATGTTGCTATTACCGGGAAACTGTGGATTGAGATTTTTGATATTTCTTTTGAGAATATATTTTACAGGTCTTGTTGAATAAAAACGGATTGTTCAAACTATTTGTTGAAATATTCCGTGTGACAATGCCGTATCTCAGGAGCATAATACCAGGTAAGGCTATGTGTGTATAAGTAGTCAAACATATAGTGATTTATTACATTATAAAATGAAGTTTTTTAGAGGTTACAGTATAGGTTTGAGGGCTAATTTGTTTCCTGTCAATAAGCTTTCTTTGATATATTTACTACATTCCTCGGAACAACTGAAATCTATGTATTAACATGGTTTTTATCTCCAACCGAAGTATTCACTAACGAGTGAGTGCTTAAATGAAAAAATTATATGATAATAACAAATATAAGATATTTTGATTGAACTAAATGACACTGAAAATGAATTTAATGGGAGAATTTTTGATTTGATTGATAAATGTCGGATCACTAAAAAGGACAAACCATCGATGCATGTTCAAATATAGTTGGCACTCCTCGGTGTTTGGCGATACAATGAAATCATCATTGAACGGTATGTTGTAGATGCAGATATAATAAATATTTCAGTTCAGGATGATGAAAACTCAGCCGCATAGATAGATGTCGATAATAAAATCACAGAACTTCACAAATATTTGAAGTATGTATGAATGAAATATGAGTGACATTCAAACTTGATAATCATATTATTTGGTATGCATTGAATATATTGAAAACGCTGTTCTTCTACACCAAAACTAGAGCACTTTCTCTTGACGCGAGTTTCAGTAAGACAGCATCATTAGATGACTAAACTCATTAATTACCCTCTACAGCAGAGGTTCTCAAACTTATTTTGTCTACCGCCCACTTCGATAATTGATTATTTTCTAGCGCCTCCCATTTTTTTTACTTTTCTACATCTTAATTATCACAATCGCAGTCATTATTTTAATAATTGAATTATGTGTGTCATGTGAAAATAAGACTTTCTGATGAGGGGAATGTAAAACACGATTTTGTAATATTAGGAAAACTTTTATTCATGTTATTAAAACAAACATTTCAATTTGAATTTTAAAACTA
>WOGR01012921.1:0-10022 GCA_015342045.1 Leptinotarsa lineolata | reverse complement strand
AAGTCGGCTACGTGAGTAAAAGACTTAATAGCAGTTCCTATACCTTATTGCATCTAAAAAAATACTGAGTGAAGAACAACTGTTAGATGTTCACTATGCTCTTGTGAATTCTGTTTTATCTTATAATGTGGTCTTATGGGGAGATGCAACGAATATTAACAGGGTTTTTGTTGCTCAGAAACGAATAATTCTTCACAATCTACGTCATACTGATTCATGTAGACCTGTTTTCGAGCAAAGAAAGATATCAACAGTACCTTCTCTCTATATTTATAACTGTCTGCTCTTTGTGAAAAAACGCGAATTCAAATTAGAAACTAACTCCCAATGTCATGATTACGCAACAAGGAACGGGGATTTAATCAAACTACAACAACATCGTACAAAATTATTCGAAAAGACGCCATCCCTAGCAGGTTCTAAATTTTTCAATTGTCTACCTTCCGGCCTAAAAAGTGTAGTATCAATTTAAGTATTTAAACGAAGAAACAGAGACTATCTCTTAGATGATTGCTTTTACAATATTAAAGAATATTTTGAATATCCACATTCGCCAATCAACTATTAATATCATGTCCGGCATTACCTATTTCAACTATTATGTACATGTATAAATTCTTTTGATTTTTTACTTTAAACAAGCACTTCCATGTGTTAAATTAATGTATTTTGTAATACTGTTGTACTAATGTTTAAATACATTTCATGTTTTTACCATTGACGACTCTTATATCATTGTGAAGTGATCATTTTAAGTGGTTTCGGTAGTGTAGAGGTTAGCACATCCGCCTTTCAAGTGGAAGACCGGAGTTCGATTCCCCGTCGGGCCACCGCGCTGGGTAATCGGACGTCAAAAAGTAAGGCCTCGTTAATCCATTGCTAGCACTTCGACTTATGAGGGTTGACGTTCGTCAGCTGGTTAACGCATCGAATAATTTTAGAACAATTTCAGAACGATGAAAATATTGTATTGTATTGTATGAAGACGCGGTCCATGGGATCGACAGAAGACACAATCCAGCTCTCTATTCCATATCCATGAGAAAGATTCACATATTCAAACGGAAAGTTGTTTTTCTGAAGAAGTGAGTGCTGAAATTTTCGCTTTTCGAAAACACCAACAAAAAGGCGACCTCAACATTCAGAAAGAATTTACTACGTGAAAACGCAGTTGCAACCTTTTTTCATCACGCGTGTCGGACTGCTTGACCTAATTTTCTTGCGCAATAACTCCCAAAATATCGATTTCAACTGGAGACTCTGACGGCAATTATATTCGTAATGTAGATAAAATGCTTGAGGAATATGCCATATTTAGTAGCTTCTTAATATACAATTCATATGTGATATTTATTCCATATATTGAAATTGGCATAGTGACGTATTAATAAATGACGAAAAATTTTTGTAGGCCTAAAAAATTTTATTCAAGATGCTTCTCGCCACTTGAATGAAAACAATTATGGAAATTATATAATTATTATCATAAATAGTGTAAATTTCGATCAAGAAACTGGTCAATATATTCATGATTTTTTATGGAGTCTCATACATAGTTTGAAGAATGAACTTCAAAATGTTATATGAATATGTAACACTTCACTTGGTTTATTTTCGAACAAAAATATTCGAAATATTTCCGAACAAAATATACATAAATTGGATAATTACCTAACATCTTCTCAAGGAATGACAAAAGTGGTACCTCTGAAAGGGATTGGTGATTCTATCCTGAAACGAGTCAGTACAAATGCTTATTCAGAGGTATTTATATTTTCGAGATTATATTTCCCTAAATCAATAATCCGATATTTCTATCCGACTCTCAGTCAACGATGAGTAAATGGATTTCCTTACCCTCCTAACTGAAATCCGACTACAGGTAATTACATCATTTGTCTTCCTTAAATGTAGCGACTGTAACAAAGGGGTGCTATTTATCAGATTTGAAATGCAAAATACTCGAGTGACATTTTGGCATATCCGAAAGAAATAATACATCGAGATATTTGACGTGAGCAAAATAATTTATGAGAATTCAATGACGTGACGATTTTTCAGTTCGATACACACAATCCATAACTTTGAAACAAGACAAGATTTCCCAGAAAATCTTTGGGTGACTTGATTTTTTGAATTGTTTGAAAACTCACTGAGAAAATAATGACTTCACTGACGGAACTCGTTCAATTTTTCTATGGTTACACTTTATGTATTGCGTCATCTTCTCATAAATGTATGATTCATCATGTGCCTTAGTCTTGATAACTGAATATTTTAGAGTAAATTCAAATATAGATTCGTTGGGTAGGTATCATGAAAAATACTTCCCGACCACACATCCTTCAAATTTTTCATTCCTAAAGAAGTGAAAAGGCATTGAATTCAGAAAAATATCTAATCAAATTTTAAAGAAAATGAAAATTGAATTTGAAATAATAAAAAAATTGGAGAATGATTATAGAACTATTTTTGGATATGTGGACTTTTATGATCATGTTGATGGTATTTTTCGTGAGGAAATATTTTCTCAAACTCGTAAATAATAAACTCTTGTTGAAGTATATAACCGATGTGATTACTTTCTGAACCCTTCTTGCCATTAATCGATGAATCCTTTCCTTTTTCCACTTTCACCATCTAGATAATTGCCAGTTTTCTGAAAGAAGGAACAAAATTAGAAAAAAACGAACTACTCCTCTGTTTCCACTCAATATCCCAACAATACATTCGACCCATCAACATTTTTTAATCGCAGCAAATTAAAAACGGTAATCATCCTGCCTATTTTCGAGCAGGCTATCCAAGAAACAAAAACGTGCCAATAACAAAAGAACTCATTCAGTCTATACGCCTGGCGGAACAAAAGATAAATTATCCGGTATCTCCTGATAGAAAAGGATACACGTGAGCGGGGTTTTTTCCAGTTGCGGCGCGGGGGTTGATAGAGCCTTTGAATGAAGGGTTGGTGTCTGGGATTCCCCAGGTGGCGGCGATTAGGGTCCTAGTGTCCCAAGTGACGGGAAGCAATGATCAACCGCCTGAAAGGACAAAAGAATGTATAATTCACGACTGGGACATTTTTCAATTGTTTGGCGGAAGCGACAGGATGCGAAATATGAAAATTGTGTGGGAATTTGTGTTTTATTTTGAATTGCGGATTCATGTTTTCAGAGAGGCTGGATGTACAGTGATCACTGAGAGTTGATTACACGTCATACTTTTTTGTGAATATTTCACTTTTGCGGTCTTGTTACAAAATTACTAATAAATACAAAATAATTTCAAATTAACATCACCCTTTTTTCGGTTTACTAAGAAGGCAATATATAAATTGAATTATTCATATAACCAACGACTATGCCATCATGAACAATCAACATGTAACCAGTTTTCATTCGACAGGAAAAATATTTTTACCAGACTCACTTAAAAATCATTTCGAAATGAGACCATCATTGCTGAGAGTCAATTCTTGCAACTTGTGTTTGTTTTTTCATATTATTTTCAAAGAAGAATCCAAGTCACTCGAATGATCATTTATATTATTGTTCAGATATTATCTTGTTATTTTTTTATATTGAAATTATCAAATATAAAATCAGGGTGAACTCAGAATGAACTTGGCGAAATGAAAGAAAATTTGTGAAGGAAGAATTGCAATTGATTTTCGTTGAAAGTTTTGCATTAATGTTGGTGATAGTGATGGTGAATACGTTTCATCAGTGAAGCTTTCAAAGAAAAAACTCAGGTTTAAGTTGAATAATTATTCAACTTCATTTGAAAGAAAAATTTGGTTGCTATAAATCTCATTCGACATAAACTTTTCAATTGCCAAATATGTTATCACTTTTGTCTACCTGAAGTTAAACCTTATTTTTTCGAGAAGAAAATGATGCCAGACAAACTGAGCAACAGACTATGCGTTCGCTATTTGTGAACAAAGACGCAACTCAACAGATGGGTCCTATGTTTGAATGAAATATATTCACTGTCTACGATGAGAAAGGCAAGTGTCGAACCGAAAATGGTAGGAGATACAATATCGGTCAAATAAAGAATAAGTTGTCCATTTTTCAGGAATTCAGATAACATTTGGAAATTTCAGAAATTGCGATAATGTGTGGATTCCTTGGCAAAACCCCATCCTCCATTATCGCTATAGAGGAGCTTGCATAAGACTTGGGCTTATGACAACATCAAATTGGCAACACTACGAAATTACTGAAATGCAGGCGACAGAATATGTTTCCCAAACATATATATAATGGAATTCATAATGTCACCAATCTTATGAATCATCAAAAAAAAATGAACGGGACATCAAATCAATTATTTCAATCCAAAATTGAGAAAAAAATTGTGAATCTAGAAATCCAACTGGTGACTCACTCGAGAACAGATACAACTTGAAAGTAAATTTACATCCATAAAGCCTAATCATATCTTTCTTGAATTCGAACCTAGATCGAATATCAAATATTGTCGCATCTTCGAATACTCGAAATAATGATAAAAATGAAACAAGAGTGGACTGTAAGAATTGTGGCATAAAGCGAACTCAGCGAATTCCTTGCACCAATCCCTGCTTCTGAAGGGGCCCTTTCTGGGAGTGTTCTTTTTTCAGCTCTAATAGAATGCACAACAAAACGGGAAGTTTACCAAAGTTATCAAAAAGTGGCACAGAGTCTAGATCACACTCGGTGAGAATGAATATATAAAAAAACGAATTTCGAATCTTGAGCATGCACCCTTAAGAGTCGCTCCGTTCCAACAATATTAATAATAATAATAACTGAAAATTACAAATAACGACGTAACAAATTTAATTGCCACTTCCATCATATAAAAAACAAAAATATTCAGAAAATCGATGCAATGAAAAATGATATTTCAACTAAAAAAACCTTTCGAAAAAATTGGTTCAATAACCTTACTGACGTCAATTTTCTCAGTTATACACGAAATTTCTTATTACTTGGTCCAAAATTCAGTGTTTCTCCGGATAAGCGTTTCATCAATATTTCGTGTCGATTATGAATATATAATGAAAAATGTTGAAGATACTCAACGGAATCTATATAGACCTTTAATAACGAATATAAATACCAATTTTTCTCACGAAAACCATGACAGCGAACATCATCTGACGGAATTGCATGACAAAACCAAAAAATTATCTGAGCGAATATCCAGAGATAATTATCACAAAAAGTAAGAAATGTAATGTTACAGTAACCATGGATAGGACTCAATATATTCATGAAAGTCAACTATTATTGAGAGATAATAAATAATATTCTATTTTGAAATCTGATCCAACTTCAAAAAAAAGCTAACAAGTTACTCATAAATCTAAAGAATCAAAAAATCGATTCCACAACAGCGAAATCAATGATGATATATACTTCCATAGCACCGCGATTTTATTCGTTACCAAAAATCCATAAACCAACCCCAACAATGAGATACATTGTATCTTCCATTGAAACTGCGAATTCGGAACTCTGCAAATTTTTGACGAATTTAATAAAAAATTCTCACCAAACAAACAATTCATACCATGCCAAAGATTCATTTTCCTTCAGCGAATTTATTAACAATTTTCAAATACCTAAAAATTATGTTATAATAAGCCTAGACGTTGTTTCACATTTTTCAAATAGTGGAACAATGTATAAATAAAAATTGAAACGAGATTGACCTAGACAAAATTACATTCATTTTTGATTCAACCTATTTTGTATTTAACGATAAATTGTATAAACAAATATTCGGCACTTGAATGAGTTTAATAGTATCACCTATTTCATCCAATTATGTGCAAGATGAGCTTCTTGATGAATGCATTCCAAAATTATCTTTTCACATTCCTTTTATCAAGTGTTTTGTAGATGAATTGATTTTAGCAATACTTTCAGATGGAGAAAAAGAAATTTTGAATGTTTTCAATTCTTGACATGGAATTCATAAGATCGGAACAAAATATCATCATCACAGAATTGTACAGAAAACCTATGTCTAGTAACAGATTGATCAATTATCAATTTAATGAAATCATTGGAAAGAGATTTATTAGAATTACTCATTTCAGTTTACAAAACAAAATTTTGTCTGATTCAGGTAACATTTTTTGTAATAGAACAGTTTCTCCAACCTCCCGAAATAGACTTGATAACATAATGCAGCTCTTCATTTTTAATTCATTACCTCATATTCAAGAACTAACACCAAAATTAATTGATGGAATATTTGTAAATTATTATGTTTCTTATTTCTGTTCGTTTTGTTCCAGTTTCTTCATTATTCTTCTGTTAGTAAGTGTTCCATTTTCATATCTTTATGAAAAAAGTATCTCGTAATCCAGTTTCGTTGTTCCGACGAAAGTAATAAATTTACCGAAAGCTTGACAGATAACAAAGAGTCTTCTTTGTAACAGCTTGACCAATCTAACACGAAATGACAGGACCTTGAGTAAAGAGAGGAATGATATTGCGAAAAATGTTATCAGGGACATAGCTTCCAGCAACATACAAAGGTGATAAATAATCAGAATATACATAGCTCTTATCAAATGGCAGGATTCATTTTTCATCCATGTTCAAAACATTGACAAAACTTGCTCTTCCATCCAACCTTATTCTTATTTACAATTTCAAAAATAATAATTATGAATAAATACAAATGATGATTATAATTATTGCGTGAGACTGAATAAATAATACAATTCATAACTGTATGGCATATAAGATATGATATATATTAAAATGCCTACTTGATAGGTCTGAGGGTATAGTGAATATACCCAGTAAACTATCTCTCCTAAGTTTCTTTTTCAGCGCACCAGAAGGAATATGCATATATCCATTCGGTAACCGGTTGTATAGCCAGGGTAGATAAAACGAAAAAGAGCCTTCGAATTAAGAGGTTTCATGTTTTGGTTTGGTAAGCTGATTTCGAAATCGAAGATTGAGGTTGTGTACGTCCGTCCTGTAACTGATTTTTCTGTAAAGATAACTTGTTTTCTTGTTATTGATTATTTTTTAAAACAAGACAGTAGAATGTTGAATGTGTCGCGACTCCATATTTGGCCATCCGATATCTTTCAAATGGTGTGACATATGGTGGCCTCTTTTTGATCCAGTTATCAGCCTCACACATGAATTCTGTAGCTTTTGTAATCTATTCGTGTGAGCTTGAAGAAGATTGGGATCATATATTATGTCCGCAAAATTAGCATGTGACAACACTAAAGATTCGCACAAGGTCATTTTGTTTTTTTTTTTGTTCAACAGTGTTCTATTAGAGTATATCATTTTGAGATTGCTGTACACTCGTTTCAGAATTTGCGATACGTGTCGTGTGAATCTTAAAAAGCTATCAAGGTATAGTCCTGAGTTTTTAGAAATATCCGTAAGAGGTAACTCAATTCGGTTTACAGTTATAGAAACCTTGTCCAGATTGCGTTTACGTGACAATGTCCTTCCAAAGAGCATAACTACTGACTTAGTGGGATTGACAGTTAAGCAATATCTGGTTGATAATTTCATCAGAGAACATAAGTCATCATTAAGTTTTTTCTGTGTTATGTCAAAAGTCTCTCCATCGCAATCTATGTAGATTTGAATATCATTGGTGTAGCAGATGACAGAAGAATGTTGAAGACAATCTGGAAATTGTGATGTATATAATATAAATAATAGTGAACCCCATATGGATCCTTGCGGAACACTGTTGTAGATATTGTTGAGATTCGACGTAGAGTTTCTGAAGGAAACACATTGTGATCGATCCTGTGAGTAATTTTTAATCAACTCAGTTGCACTCGGTGCGAATCCAAGGTAATTTAGAAGAGATATAAGAAGTAAATACTTGTAATTTTTTCAAAAACCTTGAATATCGCGCAAAAGATACTGATAGGACGGAGATCGCTCAAATTCTCCGGGATAGGTACTTTAGCTGAAGGCAGAATATGTGATTGTTTCCAGAGAGTCGGATATTCCTTATGTTCTAGACAATAATTGAAGATATAAGTAGTATGAGGAATAATGATAGGCCAACAATGTGATAGCATCTTCATACTCAATAGGTCAGGACTAACGGCATCATAGACTTCATTATTATTGATGGCAAGGAAAGTAGATGTGTGTTCTTGTTTTTCATTTTGATTAAAAACGAAATACTTTCCTCATCAGGAATCAAGTTGTTATTGTTGATACCGCAGAAGTATTCGTTGATTCCGTTAACATTAGACAAGTGATCTGGCAACGTCATGTTTGATTTCTTACTGTATATGTCGAGGTCTGCTAGTCCTTTCCATAGTTGTTTTTTATTTCCTAAACGGAGTACGCTTTTTTCTTGAGGTTTATTGTTTTGTTTGTGAGATTTCTCAAATCCTTATAATGATTTCAGAGATGTACAGAGTCGTTTTACCTATATGTTACTAAAGTCCTAACTCCTAACTTCATCAAAACTTTTAAATTTTCTCACGGTTCTTACTGGTGCAGGAATACTAAGAATGCGGAGGATATTTGAGTCGAACAAATCAACTCCACAACTCAAATCCTCCATATTATACATTATATCAAAATCCATCGCTTTTGAGGTAGTGCTGATGTCAATTCGGTCAATTGAACATGAAACACCCTGTGTTTTACTTCAATCAAAAATCAATTAGTCTCTGCGTTTTCGTGAAATGTTGACAAGTTATTTTTTGAATGGCTCTCTTTCTTTTTTATTCGACCACTGTGTATTTAAGAACTTTATTTCCAAGACCTAAACGTTACGAGTATATTGAATACGTACCCATACACGATTCTACAAGAAAATAATAATCGAAATTGAAAAATTGTCAAATTCGGCAACGAGAGAAAACTATGCAAAAATTTGTGATATCCTTTCGAAGATTCAACAAATTTGTTCCGATAATGTCCATGATGAAATTTCTCATTTTCAATTCATTAATCAAAATTCTTGAACTGACTGATGAATCCCTGTCTGTAACTGAATAATTTTGTTCCAACTAACCTCTTCTTCGCATTTTATGAAAATAACAGCTTTCTCGATCCTTATATTTAACCCGACCCGTTTGAATTTGAAGTTTTTTCCGTAATGTATTAGGCCATCTTGCATGATAAGGCCGTATAAAAATGAGATTGCCGTACGACCTCCTATTTGTTTTTCATGAATATTTGAAATTTATGTGAGATTTCATATCATTTGCACGTGCGAGGAAATTCAAATCGTCGTTTCCAGTCTAATAAAATTTTCCGATGAAATATGGGAAATTACGGTTCGTGCTTTAATATGTTTCAGAAGTTAGTATGGATGTGTGATTATACCAAGCGTTTGGGAAAGGATGAAGAAAATAGCTTTTATTTGATTTCTACTTCGATTTTTAGTAGTTACGACTGGTTTCGATTTGTTTATAAGTAACTGAGGTACTTCAGTAACTCATTTCTCATTTATATTAACCATTTACGGAAAATACGATTCACAGGCACTATTTTTTTTTCTGCTGACGACATGACACTCATTTATTATAGTAATTTGTGGGGCGTAGTTGAAGAGAAAGCAGAAAAAGACATTAAAAAAATCATTGGTTGGTTCAAAATGAATCTGCTTACCATCAATATCAAAAAAAATGAAATATTACCTTTCACATCTTATGAATCGAACTGGCCAACTATCACCGTCAGGATAGGAAAAAATGAAATTGCACTTGAAAAAACGGTCAAGTCAAGCGAAGCAAACAAATTTCGAAGACACTAGAAACAGATTTATAATAAAACAATTATTTAAAAACAACAAAGGCTATAAATCAAATCATATATAGGAACAATTTGCTTGGGCCAGTCTCAAACTCCCCACACTGTAGGTTGATGGACTGACACCTATCAGGAAACAAGTACTCCCCTGGCTAATACCACGAAGAGCGTTGGATTATATCCGACAGGTCCTTGTGCAGGAATGTTCACTGAAGTATTTCCTGTATATGCTGTTGGCGATAGAACTACGATACA
>WOGR01012920.1:0-10022 GCA_015342045.1 Leptinotarsa lineolata | reverse complement strand
TACCAATAATAGTAGCCTAAATCTTACGTACTAGAAGCTAATATATGGTGCACAAGTGGTTATTACAAGTGAAAATAATATTGTGTAAAACAAGTTCGTGCTGGTGGACAACGAGAACCGTCTTCGACGACTACACAAATGTATTTTGGATAGAATCGAAGTAGTTGTTTTCTTAAGGAAATTCAAAGATCCTGTAGTCTAGCAAAGCTGAAAAATTTTATTGGAAAAAATTGAATTCTTTAGTATTTTTCATCTCTATAAGTACTGTTCAAACTTCTTTTCGATTTTCTTCCTAAATCTGTCATTTTGTCAATTTTGATCATTGGTCAAGTTAACAGCTTGTCATTCACTGAGAAATTGCTCCACTGACTGCCAGAGTAATGCCGTCTTACAAACGAACTTCAATAGCGAATTATATCAAAACAGACGGATGTATGCGTTCAACATGATTACATTTGCATTCTATTAATACTATTAGGTGGCAAAAATTTCAGTGGTAGGTATACGAATGCGTTGTGAGGAGCTAATTCATAAAAAATACATCAACGGTACATAGGAACATTTTGTAATCGTAACTGTAAGCTCAACTCTTGGTTTCTATATCACATTTTCTTCACCAATACTTGAATGAGTTTCTTGATATTATTTTATCTGTAATAAAATGTATACCCAAACAATAAAATAACTCAATTTCCAGATTCATTCAAATGATGATTTACAGTTCAATTCCTACCAACCTCATGAAATAGAATTTTTTTAGCATATCATCTTGGGTTTTTTCAAGTGCTGTTTTAAAAGTAAATTGAATTGATGGTCAAATTTGTTTCACAGAGAAAATCTTGAAGTATTTTCTTTAGTGTAAATTTACCACTTTGCATTTTCCTCACTTTTGAAACATTCTGCTTTTTGATGGATTATTTTCAATAAAGAAAGTTTTTTTACAAAAAATATATTTCACTACTATGGACAACATTCAATAACACTTCCTTTTTTATATTTATATCTTGAACCCGGAAGTTTCCCAGGTAGCTGTACCTGCCTCCGTGGTGATGTTGGGATTTCCTAGAAATTCTAAGTCTCCTATTTGAAACCAAAATTGTGCGGTAGGCTCCTGTTGGTGACTCCGTTCGTTTGTGCTGCTTTCGCTTTTTTTTGGCAACCAAGTGTTGCCCATTTTTGCACTTGGGTACACCGCGCTGATAGGGCCAATAGCCAGAAACACGTATCCGCGGTTTGCCGATATTTTTTCTTGAGTGCTGTTCCGAGTAATCCTCTGTGTGTGTAACAACGAAAACTTAACAGAGCCGTTTTTTGAATATAAAAAGTAAGATTTTTAAAAAAGCTCGGACACGTCGATTTCTAATTAAAGGGGGACACCTTTCAGACTAATCAGATTTTTGCGTTCGACGACCCTTATTTAGACAGGGAAAGTAGGTCGAATGGCACCTTGTTTTAAAGGTCTTTCGAATACCTTTACAACTCTGTTGAAAGAAAATTTTTATAACGATTAGTTTTAGAGATTATTAGAAGTTTTAAAGGTATTTTTATTGAGTCATCTCTTTTTAAAATAAATCAAATTGTTTTTAAGGTACAATTCACGTTCAGAACTTTCATAAAAAAAATAAATTTTTGGTTTTTATGACAACCGGCTAATACGTGTCCTTTTGATTTCGTAAAAAAGTAAGAATTTTGTTTATTACGAGGAGATTTTTTCGGGGGATGAGGTTGGTTACCACCCTTACATTTTAGATAAATTGAGTGGCACCTCCATATGAAGGTTGCCCTTTGACGTGGATATTTCATGCTTTTGATATAAAAGTGTATCATACTAAAAACTTACCTACATAACTAATACAACCTGCTGATTTCCTTGAATGCTGATGACACAAAAAAGTTTGAAAAACTGTTTTAGGATTAATAAATCCCAATAATTTTTTTAAAGCACACACAAAAAAAGTAACACCTAATAAGGGTAACTCAAATAGGAAATTTAGAGTAAATGTTCAAAATCTGCGCCATTTTGCTCCATGCAACAATGAAGATTTCGTTCGAATTTTGCTCTTACATTATTCAACACCTCAGGAGTTATAGCTCGGCATTCATCAATAATTCTACAACGTAATTCATCCAAATTGGCTGGCTGTATAGCATAAACTTTAGACTTTAAATATCCCCACAAAAAATAGTCCAGTGGTGTTGAATCTGGTGATCGTGCTGGCCATTCAATTGGACCTCTTTTGCCAATCCATTGTCCTTCAAAATGATTATTCAAAAAATTTCGAACCTGCTGGGCATAATGAGGTGGTGCACCGTCTTGTTGAAAATTGATATTCATCTTGACATCTTGGATTCTGTTCAATTATTTCAACTATACGAGGTTGTATTGCCTCTTCAAGAAGTTGTAAATAATAATTACTGGTTAAATTTCCATCAATGAAAAATAATAATTGATGAGGGATGGATCAATACCGAAGGGTCTTACGTCATCGAAACTTCAAGTATGCCTACACCAGAAGAGCTTGTGAATAAATAAATAAGCATATGGGACATGCTACGGTGACAATTACCAGAATTGACCTCTAATTGATCAAAACGAAGAAGTTGAAAGTAATTTATTTATTTATTCTCATACAGGTGTAACCTAATTACATGAGAAAAATCATTATCAAGTATCAAAGATTCACAGCCAGTATACAATGAAATAAACTGAAGATATATCTATGTAATAAGAAAGAAAAAACTAATCAAAAAGAAAAAGGAAAATACAACAGATAAGTCAATGATTGACACTTGATATGTAATTTTTCAGATCAGTGGGAAATTCTTCAGGGGGTAGGACAAAGCTGAGTTCGGACATTAATAATATATTATTTGTGACTTTCAGCATTGTTATGATTTGGGTACCTTGAGTCGTGGTGACTAATGGAATATCGAAAAAAGGAGTTGATCTTGTAATTTTAATAAGGTTTCTTCTTTTCAATAAACTACGTTACTGATGACAGTTGAGATAGTTATTATAAATTTTGTAACATGTTGCGACTATTATGTATAATCTTCTATTCTCTAAACTCAAAATTTCGAAATCTTTCCTGAGATCATTAGTTGTCACAAAATTATAATCTAGGTAGACTCCATATTTCTTAGAATATAAATGCCGTAGTAGTCTATTTTGAATTTTTTCCAAATTATTTTTATACATGAAATGATATACAGTGCCAAACGGCTGCACAATATTCGAGTTTGGGTCTCACCAGGGCGTTATATATCCTAATGACTGTTTGGTAATTTCTTAAATATTTACTTTGCCTCAAAACAAAACCCAAACTCCGTAGACCCTATGAGACTACTATTTCAACGTGGGTTTTGAACGAGAGGGTTGAGTTATATCGTACCCCCAAATCTTCAACATTACTTACTCGTGCCTAAGTGATACTTTCCATTTCATATGCATACTCTATTTTTTCTCTCTTTCTTGTGCAAGTCATTACAACACATTTTGATGTATTGAATGGTAACTAATTTTTAACATTCCATTGGGGAACGTTTTCAATATCCTTTTGCAGCTTACTACAATCTTGAGCACAATCTATTTCGCTATAAAATTTGAGGTCATCTGCGAAGAGTAAACATTTTGTATATTTAATTCTGCTGGCAAATCATTGATGAAGATAAGAAACAGTTGAGGCCCTAGATTTGACCCTTGAGGCACTGCTGATTTCGACTGGTACTCATCTGAATGAAAATGATTTCATTTTATTTACGACCAAATTTTCCAAAAAACCAAATCCAAATTTAATTTTCTGTTTTAGATTTTTCCCCACGCAAATAAGAAGAAATAATGTTGTCTTTATATAGGGTCTTTCATTAAGCGCTTCCTATCTAAACAAAGTGACCGTTGGCATGAGTTGCGTTGGTTTTTGGCTTATTCGCATCCACCTGCTACTCACAAGAAAAAGTCTAAGGGGATCAAATTGCACGATCTTGGTGGCCAGTTGAAACCAATGTGTCGTTTCCATATCATCCAATTCAGGCCAGAAGAACTTGGCAATTTGAGGAAGGGAGAAATTATCTGACAGAACATTCTTACAAACCACATAGAACTAAAATTTAGATATGAAAATGCCTTCTACGTGACCTATCAGCAGATTAATGAAATGTTCACTCACAGAAGCGAGATATCAATTATCAAAGAAAATGTACGAAATTTTTCATCTGTACTTCTTTAATCCGTGGTCTATTTTATTCTGAATAAACCAATGAATAATATACGTCGGGAATTATTGAAAAACTTTCGAGATTCATGCAATCTGGATAAATATCAATAAATACTATTGAACGAAGTTTGATTATGTTGAAAGAATTGTTTGAAACACGAAGTGTTAGTCCTGAGTTCTACGTAATACAAACGAGTATACTTTCGATAAATAGTAGTTTGCATTTTGGAAGTCAGTTTTCATATTTTTCATATATACAGCCTTCTATTTAAGCATTTGAATGAGGAATGATTCAAATTTGAAAGTGATAGGTACACCTGAAAAAAGACCACTGGTCACAATCAATACTTATCGCTAAATAGCAACAATTCAAATATATTTTATTCATTAAATGACCATATTCAAACAGTGCTATGTTACATAAACATCTTCCAACAGTAAAGTGATAGAATACCATATAATCCCATAGATTCCACCAAAATTAACGCTTGCTGGCCTCACTCAAATAACACATAATAATATTCAACCTCAGTAACCTCGAAAGGCATCACTCATGAATTTCTTGTTCTCTTTCAGGTGGCCAAATGACTCAACACCAAATCCAACAGATCCCGGGCTTCGGCCCCAACGCCCAGCCACCAGTCTTCGAGAAGGTGTTCAGCAACGCCAGATTCGCCCAAGGAGGTGTCGCAACCTTCGAAGGTCGCGTCACAGGCAAGCCTCAACCAACTGTAACCTGGACGAGAAATGGAGCACCGCTCCTGGACTCCCAGAAGCACCGACTCTCGTACATCGAGTCGACCGGGGACATAACTTTCCAGATACACCAAATCGGGCCAGGTGATGAGGGCGAATACGTTTGCAACGCCAAAAACCAGTACGGAGCAGCAATATGCTCGGTTTACATTTCACCAGAGGGAATGCAGATGCCTCAGAGGCAAGCGTTCTCGAATTTCGAAAAAAGCACTACCTATTCTAACGGAACCACAATTACCGAAGACTTCAAAATCGACACTTTCGAATACAGACTGCTGAGGGAGGTGTCCTTCAGGGAGTCGATCACAAGAAGAACGACCTATGAGAAAGACTCGCAGATATCGACGACGATAGAAAGATCCCTGGGGCCACCAGCTCCTCCTCAAATCTCGCAAAAACCTCGAAACTCCAAACTACTGGAAGGCTCCGATGCCGTGTTCACGGCTAAATTATCGGCCAACCCCAGGCCTAGACT
Source organism: Leptinotarsa lineolata (assembly GCA_015342045.1). Classification (NCBI taxonomy): domain Eukaryota; kingdom Metazoa; phylum Arthropoda; class Insecta; order Coleoptera; family Chrysomelidae; genus Leptinotarsa; species Leptinotarsa lineolata. The sequence continues at coordinate 4,577 of WOGR01012920.1, read as the reverse complement.
GACCTGGTTCAAAAACGGCCAGAGGATAACGGAGTCGCAGAAATACGAGAGCACCTTCTCGAACAACCAAGCCTCCTTGAGGGTAAAGCAGGCCCAGTCTGATGACTCGGGACACTACACTTTGTTGGCGGAGAACCCTCAAGGCTGCATAGTGTCGTCCGCTTATTTAGCCATAGAACCGGTAACGACCCAAGAAGGGTTGATCCACGAGTCCACCTTTAAGCAGCAACAGACCGAAATGGAGCAAATCGACACCAGCAAGACCTTGGCGCCTAACTTCGTCAGAGTTTGCGGGGATAGAGATGTGACCGAGGGCAAGATGACCCGGTTCGACTGTCGCGTCACTGGTCGTCCTTATCCGGACGTGACGTGGTACATAAACGGTCGACAAGTAACCGACGACCACAACCACAAGATTTTGGTCAACGAATCCGGGAACCATGCCCTAATGATCACCACCGTGAGCCGTAACGACTCAGGAGTAGTGACCTGTGTCGCCAGGAACAAGACAGGAGAAACTTCCTTCCAGTGCAACCTGAACGTCATCGAGAAGGAACAGGTGGTCGCGCCCAAGTTCGTGGAGAGATTCACTACCGTTAATGTGGCCGAAGGAGAACCAGTGTCTCTGCACGCCAGAGCTGTTGGCACGCCGGTGCCGCGAATCACTTGGCAGAAGGACGGGGCGCCCCTAGCCAGCGGGCCCGACGTCCGCATCGCGATTGACGGTGGAGCCTCTACTTTGGATATCCCGAGGGCCAAGGCCTCGGACGCAGCTTGGTACCAGTGCACCGCCCAGAATGTGGCCGGCTCCACCGCGACTCGCGCTAGATTATTCGTTCAAACACCACAAGGACCCACGCCCGAACCAAGACGCCTTTATCTTCCTAGGCCAACGAAAGTCATCGAACCTGAGTAAGTAGCCAATTACCACATGTTGAACACATCATAGGAGAAATTGATTAGAGCCAAAATATACAAGATAGATATTGGGTTGTTTCAAAAATCCGTTTTAATGTCATGTGTTTTTGTAGCTTCATAAATTAATTTTCATTCCATTGTTTCGAACTGTGTCCAAATTTTGATTTTTGCCTTCTTTCAGCTTCTTACAACATTTCTCTATGAAATCAAATTGAACCAAAGCGCTGCCAAAAAACAGCTCGTAAATTTAAGCAGGCAGTTCGCAATTGAAGTGTTAATGATTGCACGTTTCGAAGCAAGTTTGAACAAGTGTTGACGATCAAAATTGAACTCATATTTGAAAAACAAAAAATAATAAAATCAAGTGAATCCAGAAGCAGCCATATATTCATTTATATCACGAAAGCTATCAATGAAAAAAATTCAATGTCAATTTTGAAATGTGTATAGGATGAGTTCGTGCCTGCAGTTGCAAAAAATAGTATTGATTGACCTCGAAAATGTCTGTAGATTGAACTTAGCAGGTATTCTGATGGTGTGAATCAGTTGAAAGAGTGTTTTTATTTCTAAATCTTCCAACAGTGATTAAAGACTGAGAATTGATGAGGGTTATATTGCCAGGTATTTTGAACATAAGAAATTATTCTTATTGCCTCTTATTGTTTAACAAATATATCTCTAAAAGTAGATTTTCTCCAGGGAAGTGTACCGTAGCTTATAAGAGAATGGAAATAGACATAGTAAGTTGCAAAAAGAGCCAGAAATTTTTTCAATTGCGTCAATAAAATCAGTTATTTGGATAGTATACCTAGTAGTTGGGCCATTTTTTCTTCACCGACCGAATTATTGGAAGAATGTATCAGCTTTTGGGTTTCTTCCATGATCAAAAGAGAGTGGCGTTGAACTATTTTGGGATTCATTAAGTTTTCAGACTTCAAGTGAATATTTACAGATTTTGTCTAAACAAAAAACAGATGGATAATAATAATTAATGACACGTTTGTGGGACAGAAGTTGAAAGAATAGGTCGTTATTGAAAATTATAAACAGAAGTGACCCCAGTACAAATCCTTGTGGATCTTCAATCCTCCTAGATCGATATATTACTTTCGACTATGTGAATATTGAGTAAGAAGTTAGAGATCTTACAGCAAACCCCATATTCATTCTTTATAGGAAGTAGAAGTATCTCTACAAAAATCTCGTGAATAGTAAGAGACAAAGAGTCGATTAAATTGTGGAATAGTTCTCATTTTAGGAAAATATTAGATGAAATTTTTGAAATTCTCTTTTAGGCTAAGATATATCAAACGGATGTTTATTGGGAAAGAAAGTTTTTGGCTTTCTACTACTCCATCTTGATACAAAAAATGTGGGAATCTTCCAAAGAAAGAAAGGAAGCAATCATGTTTATGTTTATGTTTCATTGTAAAAATTGTCATTTTATATTGAGTTGATTTTCGCCAATATTCCAACGTTTTGCCAATTTCATGGTCTTTAAAAAATTTTTTTTGTTACGGCCCTGATGATCACTCGAAAAAAAAACACTTAGGTGGTTTTATATTCCATAGCAGATTCTGGAAAAAATCTCTGAAACCCCACTAAAAATCTAAATTTGATAAAGTACAAAAGTATTATTTTGTATATTCGACTATATACTAGTGACAATTTTTTAAAAATATATCATTTCAAAATTTATTAGGGGTGGTTTTACTCTAAAACTCCATCATATTCTTTCTTTTTTCGTTCAAATATTTGCCATGATAGCGGAGATTCAGATTTTGTATGAAATTCTCATGAAGTCAAGGTATAACAACAAAGAAAAATTCGTATAAAGGAATTTGTGATTCCTCAAAATTGAAAAACTGTCAGAAAGATTGTGAGTTCTCATTATAATTATTATTTTCAACTGTTGTATATTATTATTTTTCATGAACTCCATATCATTGCATTGGTAAATTAACTTGATATCATCTGCAAATAATGTTATTGACCTCAAATTCCAGTCAGAAACTGATTTTATATGAATCTAAAATAAAAATAACTCGAGAACAGAACCTTGCAGCACACAAGTAATATTTTTTCAATATAACTCCTCATAAAAATGATCAACAATCTCAAGAGGAATTCATAAACATAATACAAGGTTTTCAAATATTGTAGATAAACAATTCTTTCTCACTGTATCTTGGGAATTCCTTATCACAATTTTCATTATTTCAGACCCGAACCTGGTCCAGAAGTAATTTACCTCCGTCATGTTGAACGGGCCCGCCCCCACGCACCTCCCGGAGATGAAGAGCGAGTTTATCCACCACCGCAGTTCATCATACCCCTGAGAGATGCAGTTCAGTTTGAGGGAGGGAAAGTACACTTCGAAGCCAGAATTGAACCAGTTGGCGACCCAACCATGCGTGTGGAATGGTTTTTGAACGGAAAACCTCTGGCTGCTAGTAAGTGTCGGATATCACAATTGAATTTGTTTAAACCTTCCAAGTACGATTGAGTATCAAGTTCCATTGCAAAGCATACTTTTCTTGACCTACCTCTATAAACTTCCACATCGCCGTGATGGAACATATGTTATTCAACAAATTTCTAATCATTCCAACGTGTCACATATTGAATCAGTTATAAAAATCGTTTCTGTCAGAGTTTTCAATCAATATTCAAATATCCCCGGAAATCCTTGAATAATTTGTAGGCATAATTGAGCTGTTGACATTCCAAATAATTAACTGGTTTTCTATTCAATCTCCGATGTCATTTTTCATTTTCCATATATTCGTAAGATGTTACCGGTAAAATGATTGAGACGGTTAGTTCTCGGTTCTTTTCAATTCCAGAATCGATCTTTTTTATCAAGCGATATACAATGAATTACTCTATATTTAATTTTACTATCGTTAAAACCAATCTTCTTTAAAATTCTCTTAGACGGACAATATGTATCGATCGATACTCATAATACTCATTGAAAGCCTATATTATTCATTCAGGACATTTATAAACATATTGATAACAGATCCACAGAAATTTATATGGAGTTGTAGTGAAAGAAGCTATATTGATGCTCATATTGACGTTTATGAGGTATATTGATCAATATTTGCCTTTTTATTTATAAGACTCTCAATACTAATATCAATATCAAGAGGTAACTTTTTTATTCCTGAATTTTTTTCATCGATTCATTTTCCAAATATTTGGAATACAGATTTTGAATTCCTTATTTTTTAAATGAACTTGAACGATGAACGGGAACGAGAATGTTACCTTCCAAGCTCAAACACCTGTTCATGCAGCTGCAGTAAAAATGTATCACCTTTCTAACCAACCGATTTCCTAGAGTCTTTGAAGTCCACTAGATACTCTTCAGGACAATAAGAGGATTGTTCCGAATTCTTGGGGTTCTTGTTGAATACTCTTCATGAACAGGAAAATAGCAGGTTCAATGCTCCTGACCCCTCTGGATTGAATGATTCCGTACAGTCTATCTCGTCTTGTGTTCGTAGATCTTTTGCTGGAAAAATCCTCACTAATTTAGTTTATGGTACATGTTCAAGAGTTATCAAAAACGAATGTGACTTTCTGGAACTTCAACTAGCGTTGACCGATAACCAGTCCGTGCAAAGTTTGTTGTTAAATCATCTGAAATA
>WOGR01012919.1:0-10022 GCA_015342045.1 Leptinotarsa lineolata | reverse complement strand
TACTTTGAATCTTGCTAATGGCAAGTGAAAGTGGTTCTTGGTTCTAGTATAATGTTCATGAAGTTTTAGATTTGTTGTAAATATTGATTTATTTTTGAAACACATATATACACAGTTCAAAAATATAAACTGATGTTAAAGTTAAAACAAAAAGTGTCTTGCATGTTTCTCTATTAAAAAAAATTTGCTATGCACCTCAGAATTCGCTTTTGTGCTATAAAAACATTACATGCCGTGGTGGAACCCCCCCAGAAACAGATACCATACCTAAGTCTTGATTCTACTTGAGCATAGTATATATTTAGCAGCTGACTCTTTGTTAAAACTGTTCGTAAATTGATGAAGACGAACTTCAATGAATTGAGTTTTGATATTAATTGTTGACAGTGGCCTTTCCAATTGACGAACTCATCTAAAATAATTCCCAAGAATCTAACATAGTGATCAGTATTTGTTAGGGTCACATTGTTCACCTTCTATATAATATTAGCCAACGGAAGTCCGAACTGATGAAATTCACCACGAAACATTGTCATTCACCTTCAAACAAACATGAAATGTATGTTTTCCACTCTGTTTTGCCCATTGTGAATACGAATGACATCCGTTTTGTCTGCATTGAAAGATAAATCATTGCTATTGAATTATCTAAATGAACAATTCGTTCAGGCCAGTCTCATCTCACCTACACAGTAGGTTTATGGACTGACACCTATCAGAAAACATCTACTCCCCTGGCTAATACCACGAAGGCGTTGAATTATATCCGACAGGTGTCAGTGCAGGATTCTTCACAGAAGTAATTCCTGCATATGCAGTTGGCGATACAACTTCCGGTTGGTTGGTTAGTACATCGACAGGTAGATGGGGCGACGTTTTTGGACGTTCGCTTCTGCCTAGTTTGAAGAATGATACTCTGAATGGAATTCGATTTTTAATTATTGGAAATAATCAACTTTAGTTTGATGATAGATACTATCTTGCACTGACGAGTGGCCAAACAGCCCGAGTTGAAATAATTGTCTTATGTGACTTTTATGTTCTTTATTTTCAAAAGCAACTAAAAATAATCAATACATAGGAAGCGTAAATCGACATCTTCAGTTATTTTTTTGGATATATCCTAGAGAAATTATAACAGCGTTATAAAACCCAAATAGCATTTTCAAGTACCTATTCAAATTGTCCGAAAGGCATTTGATAGCCAATTTTCGCCAAAAAATGTATCAGCAAATGTTTTTGAAACATTTCTTATTCTTTTAGTAAATCGATTTTCAGAAAAACTTTTGTTTTGAGTTAGAGGTGGAATCTTCAATGTAAGGCAAAGAATGTATCTATTTGGCACTGTATTTGAAATAAAAATTCCATAATTTCCACAAGCTCTCCAGTTTTCAATGGATGTTTCAACCATTTTCAATAAACTTTTTCAGAGACTTCGAAAGACAATTGATGACTTACTTGATGACATTTACTGTTTTGACGCACGAAACTAATACATGCAGTTTGTCAATTCTAAAACGTAGATATTCAAGTCTCAAGTATTTTGCACTGAAACATAAAAAGATAATATAAAGCAATTCTTCAAAATGTTGCCCATTATTTTCTAGACTGTCATAAAATCTGTTCTCAAAGTCCTCTCTCTCTAACATTCCAAAAATGTTCTGCCTCGGGGCTGTGTTTTATGAACAATTGATTTTAGATACCCCTAAAGGAAGAAATCTAGAGGCAATAGGTCAAATGACTGTGGTGACCATTCTATTGTTCCTCTTCGATCAATCTATCTGCCAGAGAAAATCTATCATTAAACCATTGTCTAACTGGAAACAAATAGTGTGGTGCAGCTCCATCTTGCTGGAAGTCAATAAGATCGTTTTGCAAAATCATGTTACCAGTCGCATCAATTTTTTTCAAAGTAGTTGTTATTGAGTGGTGTGCCAGAAGTAGAGCTTACCAGTAAGATTTTTCTTGATGCATAAAGGTTCAATAATGCTATTCCCAAGAATACTAACCAATACGTCCACTTTTTCTGTACACTGTATATGACCTTTCCTGAAAGTCACAGATTTTCATCGCTTCAGTAGCGATAATTTTGTTTGTTAACATGCCCGTTGAGGAAAACATGCACTCATCCTTAAAGCAAATATTATACAAAATATTTTGGTTTTTATTTATAAAATCCGTCATTATTTCACAAAATTCAATTCTGTAGTGCTTTCCTTATTTTTGCATTAAAGCCACTTGAGGTGGAACTCACACATAAATTTTATAGTGAAAAATTAATTGTATATTATTCAGATTTAGGTTACTGAGGAGTATCTTACCCATTCGACATCTAAAAATATTATATCACTCACTAGTAGAGAGCCATATCCGATACGGAATATCAGCATGGGGTTGTTTATCTAAGACACACATCTACTCACTTGAAGTTCTGCAAAAAAGGTTTCTGAAAATCATCTTTCAAAAAAACAAACTTTCTCTTCAGATCTCCTGAATCAGGCGTTCTAGAAGTCAGACAACTCTTTGCACAAAATATTATTTGTCATTATCAACAAAATAAATCAAAAATACCAGATTGTCCACCACAGATACGAAACAAGACAAAAAGGCATGCTATGTAGTCCCGTTCATGAAAAAAGCACTCGGACAGAAGTCTTATAAATTTGTGGCCCCAAAATTCTATAATGGCATACCCAGGGAACTGAAAGAGATCATCAACATTCATGTCTTGAAAAAAAGGTTGAAATATTACATCATCGCAAACCCACGTAACCTTTTCACTAATTTGCTTGAAAAGGAATAAGTTTCCCCTCCCTCTCGCAAATAGAGTAATATTTATCTTTGAAACAATTTTACAAATCGACAAACGTTTATAAGTTCATTGTTCCGTCTATTCTTTCATTAAAATTGTGTTATATCCTTACAGCTGATTTCTATCGTATGTACCTATCAACAATTAAATTTTCAATCATCTTATTATTGTATTTAATTACTGTCAATGTCTTCCTTTAACTTGAAACAAGTATTCAATCACTTATCAAGATTAGGTACTTTATTCACATAATAATTTTCCTTAGTCTCATATTGTACTTTGCATTGAATTGTATTGTTGGAATCGAATGTTTATGAATAAAACTACTAACGACTATATTGTTCATTATTTCAGTTTACTGTGATCGTTTGAAAACGTCCCTATTGGACGAAACTGCAGTAACGTTAGTTACAAATACAAATGGTATGAAAACATGGACAATTTCATTTCTCATTTTTCAAAATATTTTAATAATTCAGTACTTATTCATCTGAAATCTTGTCTCCAACGAAAGTCATGAAAGCAAATTAATGGCTCTAATAAACTTTCTGTAACTGTTCGAAATGAAGGTTTTGTACCCTGTAGTTTCATGCTAGACATGCGAATGTTTTATTTACTCAAGAAAAATTGAAATATCTCGTGAACGTTTGATTTTTGATATAAGGAATTTTTCATGAAAATGAGGCAATATTATCTAGGAATTTCAAAACTATGCTGAAATACAGGTTGTTCCATTTGAAATAAGTGAATATTGGCCCATTTTTATGTCTTCAGAATCAGTCATCGATTCTGAACATATTGTATAACATTTTAGTAATATAACTTCTTTAAGATGATAAAATGTAGTATTTTGTGGTTTATTTACGTATTCCATTAAACTTGAATTTTATCGGGAAATCACTCGAGAGCCAAATACCTAGTTTTTTTGAGTGAACAAATAAATATCTCGAGAACGGTTCATTTTTTTGCATAAATGCACATTAGAACTATGCCAGGTATTCAAAAATGTAAAAATATACAGAGTTTCCAACACTTCCGGTATAACCGAAAAAACGCCATCTTTTTCATTATATAGAGCATATTGAAAAACCTATATTTGCCAATTTTCATGGAATGAATGCTATTATTTCCCAAAATACAACTAACTGACAGTCATCGCGCTGTACCCTGTAGGATTATGATCTTCCATGAATAAAAACATAAAAAGTTTTTTACACAGCTCAATTTTGATTATATTAATAAATTAGATGATTATGAAATTTTTCAATAATGCATTCATTTCTCTAAAAGTAAATTGCCACTTACAATAGCGACATTTGGATATGATATATTATGTGGGAACAGATTTTTGATCCTCGATTCCATTTTTATCTTTAATATTTAATAAATCTATTCCACTACAAAATCAATGATCGCGTGTTTGGTCATCAGTAATAAAAACCTGGATTTTCATTGCTACCTTACTGAGATTTTGTAAATAAGTATGTATAATTCAAAGAATTATTTGAACAAATCATATTTCAACTGTTTAATATCCAATAAGAGTAGATAGTTAGGTAGTGAATTAGTGGCTGGCGAGTGAGTAGATGAAGTTTGTTCTTTTCAAGAATTCGGCTTTGTTGCGAGATGTTAAACTTGTAGACAAAATAGAAATGGAGTTATGAAATAATATGAGGTGGATGAATGCTGAAAAGCTTCAAAACACAATACCTACATAAAGTGTATAATGGAGATAATAAAAATTGGAGAGTAACAACAAAAATGGTGAAGAAATAACTCTAGTAGAAGACGTCAAAAATTATCGGTAAATTATACAAATCAGATAGCACAATTGGAAGAAGCTATCCCAAATAGCGGGAAAATATTCATAGTAGGTAGAATTAGAGATTCACGACTTGACTTGACATTCAAGTTACTTGACTCAAGTCAAGTAGTAGTTTTTAATGTCAAGTCGGGTATTTATTTATCAAGTACTTGAAAAATCCAGTACTTCTATCAAGCTACTTGATTTTTAGTAGTTTTATAAATGATGAAAATAATGAGAATGAATGTTGCGAAAAACACTTTTATTTATGAAACATATTGTATGAAAGAACCAAAAATAAAGTATTTTAAAATGGAAACACAAATTGATTGAATAGTTATAAAACCTAACTGAATACAAAATATGAAAAGAAATTGTTTCTTAATATTGGGAAACCTCCAAGCACTGTTTGATTTCATCATTTTCCATCTAGGGTTTGAGGCACATGAGGCATTTTATGGATTTGTCGCCTAATCTATAGCGGGTTTTTGTAACAATCAGAATTGCTTTGGAGAACTGTCTTTCAATAGGAGCTGAAGATGCTGGTGTTGGTAAAAAATCTTTGACCATTTTGGCCAAGTTTGGAAAAATGTTTTCGTGACTCTAGTATATCTTCAGAACTGTTAGCACATGCTTCAGACAGAAATTTGTCTATTTCACAACGCCAAGCCATTTCATTTGCTTGATTCACAGGAGATTTATTGAATAAACTTAGGAGATCGATGTCAAACTCACTGTATTTATCCTTTAAAGATGAAGATGATTATGTTGTGCTCTGCAGACCTGGATGGAAATATTTGATTTTGAAAATTTCTTCAAAGTGTTTGACTGCTTCCTTTTCCAAGTCTTCTCTCCAACTTGTATTGGAAAATGTTTCCACTTTATGCCGGTTATCTAAGATTAATACAACACAGTACATTCAGTTGGTTCTTTGGTAATGTTTGATGATTTCATCTTTAGCCATTTGAATACTCTGAATGAATTTTTTGTCAGTCTCATTTCTACTTGGATTCTTATCGAGTTCAATAGCCCATTGTTCTAGCTTATCCAGGAGCATATTTATTCCAATTATCACCATCGAAAGTGTACAATATGTTTCACCCTCTAATGTTTTGGAAATCAACTTGAAACTGATCAGATATTTACAAACTCGATCTATTATCGACTACTCCGCGTCTGTAGGCTTCAAAGTATTCATATTTTACTATCTTATCACAGAGAATGTTTATAGACTTTTTCATATTGAGGGCCCATCGCAGCATATCCAAAAATAAATTCCATCTCGTTATGACATCTAATTTTGGCATAGCCATCGTTAAATTCAAAGTGATGCAAAACTCCTATGGAGTTTGTATCCGAAATCGTCCGTTCCACGGTTGTACTTCCCCCGACAACAGGGAAGCCGTGGACTTTTCAGTTCGGACTGTCTACATGACAGAATGGTACTGGATATAGCCTGTAAAGTCGTCAGGAGTTCGGATTCCCTTCTCTGCATAGTCCGCGACCAATCGAGAGCAGGAATTGGAGCATTTTTCTTTAGGGCAGCTGCCCGAGCAGGCGATCACAACTCTGTCACCGAGTTGGAACCCGTTCAGCAAAAGGCTCATATAAAAGTCGCAGAGATCAACTCACTTCTGCGGCAACACAAGAATAAGCCAATGCATGGGGTCTTTAATAATATTGAGGACCTTGGCTTATCAAAGCGCCTGACTTTCGCTTTCCTCAGGTCGAGTGGGTTGAAGTTGAAAATTGAAGGGTTCATCATGGCATGCCAGGATGGTATCTTCAACACCTTAGTTTTCCGCAGTCGGGTGATGGGTATAGAGGTTCCTGACCCAAGGTGTAGGGCCTGCCGCGAGGTGTCCAAGACCCTAATGTATGTCCAGTATATGCGGTCTCGGTCTATATCCATCGACATAACGCGGCCCTAAGAATGTTTTATTATCATCTACGGCACTCTTACGGTATTGACGAGACACCGGTGTTGTCCTACGCTCCGGAGGATATTGAATCCGTTGTGGGGAACGAGAAGTGCCGAATTTATTGAAACTATTCGTTCCCCACCCTCAGGTTCATACAAGCTAATAATAAGCCTGATGTAGTCCTTCTCGACCACCAGAGCAAGACAATATTTGTCGTGGAGTTTTCAGCTCCTGGCGAGACGAATATCGTCCGAAAAGAGGAGGAAAAACGGATAAAATATCGAGATTTTCTCTTCGAACTCCGTAGACCCCTCTGCCAAGATGGTTGTTCTGATTATTGGAGTCCTTGGTGGAATGATGCCCTCTCCACTCTCGAATCTTAAAAGCATACCGGCTTGCCGCACTGAGGCAGAAATATTAGCCGGACAGATGTAGAACACTCTCACACAGGGCACCTGATTCTCGGACCCAATGATCACTTAACCCACGGTGTGGGAAGTGGTCGTTGGTTGATAATGCTGGCGCGCCTTCCCGAATGTATCGGGGCTTTAGGAGATAGCGCCTGACCAGCGCATACTACGGTGAAAAATTTTTTTTTCATGAGTAAATCATTATACAAAAATAGAAAGTGAAATATGTGAAGTACGAATACTTCGATGAATAAACGGATACTTCCACTGAGGGTAACACCCTGTGTGTGGGTAAAAAACAATTACAGAACAATTAAAAACAGAACATTTATGACCATTAAATACAATAAGGGTCAAAATTATCCTGATATAGATATCGTATAGAATTAGAACTCAATATGAGATAATCATAGTCAACATCTGAAAATGAAATAAAATAAGATGAATTATTCACAATTTTGTATAAATAAAACACAGCAATAAATAAGGACAATAAAGAGTCACTGAATAAAATACACTCAATATAAAATGAACACAACAAACATTTGAAAGTACAGTCTTCATATGAATAAAAGCATTAAATTTTTTTTTATTCATCTATAATTTTACGTATTTCTTTTCTTCCTATTTCTCTTGAGACTATTTTCATATGTTTTTTGAATTTTTTGAGGGTGGGTTTAGTTTTCAAAGTGTCCGGCAGGTAATTGAACAATTTCGGGGCTATGTGTCTGAAAAATTTTTGTCCGACTGTTCTGTTCATTTTTGAAATAACATACCTATTTTTTTGTCTCGCATTGTAGGAATGGGTGAGTAGGTACTTTTAATTTTTCTTTGCTCAAATATCGTTTGATAGGTACATACTTGTACGGTATAGAGCTGACTTATGTCCATTACTTCTGTTTCAGAGTAAAGGAAATCACTAGAATATCTTAAATCTTTCTGTAAAATCATTTTGAGGAATCTTCTCTGAGAGACTTCTATCAAATTCTGGTAAGTTCGTGATACACCTCCACATGTTATGATCCCATAATTCAAATGAGTTTCCACTAAACTTTTGTACTCATTTTTTTTGTTTGAGGTCCAGATAAGATATAAATTGTTTGTATCTAAGTAATAGAAAAGGTAGTTTTTTCACAAGATATGATATATTCTCATTCCATCTCAAGTGTGGATCTAGAATTATACCTAAATATTTTATTTTTCTCAAAGGTTCAATTTTTAAATCTTGTTGAATGGTTACATTATAGTGGGGAAGAGAAGTTTCAAGACTACTGAATGGTAAGTAATGTGTTTTTTCAATGTTCAGCGAGAGGAGTCTACTGTCGAACCATTTTTTAAAATTTTTCAAGTCATCTTCTGCTTCGACTTTTAGAACATATCATATTTCAATAGGTTCGTATATTGACCACTTTCCTAAATTCCCTGCCATTTTGCTTCATGGAAACCCCTTTGCATCCCCAACAACTGTTATTACAGTTGTATTTTGAGGACGAACGACAGCGTTGCGACCGATTTCATTCTGCTGATGACAGGGAAATGGAAACAAATGAAATGTTGTTTTCGAACTTTTCAACGCCCAGAGAGATTTCAATCCGTTTTTTTGTTCCGGTTGTTCGGTATGTTGTGAAGTACAGCGGAGACACTGGAATATCCAAAAATATTAGATTATTCTAACATCCAGTGGCGTAGCTTGAGGGCGGCATTGGCGGTACATGAAAGGGAGCGGTAGGAAACGCCAGTTTATTAATTTTGAAAATGTAAAAAATTCTTAGATATTTGAAATCGCTACAGGGTACACTTAATCCAAGTTCATCTCAATTGCTGTTATGAAATCGTAGAATCCTGGCTGAAGGTGAGGCCCAATTTTGGCGGTAATAAACGATTCCCTCAGTTGAAAATTCAACGTTAATTTACTGGTCAAGTTTTTTTGTTATCTGCGTAAGGCGATTCTAGTTGGCTCCAGTTTATGTCAGCGTTGGTGGTTTGAGCAACCAACTGCGACATAAAAATTTGACAAACTAACTTGGGTATCACAGTTATGTCTCGCTTGCGTTTACGCAGAGATTTTTATCAAGTACCCTTCTACGTTCTTCACAGTTTGTCTTTAATTGAAGACCGCCTGTCCGGTACTGACGATGCCTAACAGGCTGAATCAGCTGTCTACCGGTGCCTCTCAAGTTGGAAATTATCAGAATAGTATACTTATCTATCTATCTTTTGATTTTTATGAAATTATTTTCCAGCAGCTTGACTGCATTAACCATTCTAGATTTAATATCATTTCTAGAAACATGTGGACGTTTTCCGATGGCTTTCCAGGAGAGCTTCCCAATTTCTGCTAACGCATTTGTCGGTTTTAAAATTGGTCAAACCACCAACGCCGACACAAAAACTTGGCAAGGTAAGTTGGGGGCACACCAATAGGTGATTCCACTTATGTCTCACTTCCGTTTTCGTGGTTATTTTTATCAAGTACTCATTTTGTTATTCACATTTTGTCTTCAATCAGGTACTGCCTGCCGGGTACTGAAGATACCCAACAGGCTGAATCACCTGTCTACCTGCGTTCTTGTTAAAATCAAATTCACCTATCCATTTATCATTGAACTGTTCAGTCCAAGGAATAGGCAGATTGAGAACTCGGAGAGAACTCATGATGCGACCTGGAAAGTGGGCAGATTGAGACCCTGGCGTCAAGTGACATCAATTTCTGGAAATGATGTGACTTGAATAATGACGTCACAGTCATTTTTTTAATGGAACACGCCCGTTTTGTCTCAATTTTCGGATTACTCTAGCTCAGGTAATTCCAAAAATGTATCACATGTTGATTTCAATTGGTACAGGGTGGACAAAAATACAGTAGTCGTGTGTGTGCTAATAAAGGAACGCGTAACATTCTTTATTAGGTAAATTAACAATACTATCAAAAATACTTATTGTCTAGCGGCAATTGGTTTGAATGTAACACCCCGTAGTGTTGTGCTACATGTTTAGAGTAATAAAAATGAGCTGTTTCCAAACATGTTTGGTACTTGTGGTCTAGCAGACAGAATATGAAAGAAATTATTTCT
>WOGR01012918.1:0-10023 GCA_015342045.1 Leptinotarsa lineolata | reverse complement strand
AACTGACGTTATCGAATCTTGAATTTGGGTATACCTGGTCCATGGCTTGCTTTTGTAGTTTTTTGGAAAATAGAGTCTATAATATCTACTTTATAACCGTTATTGATCGCGATTTGTTTGATCAAACTCAGCTATCTCTGGAAATCTCGATTGCGTTATTCCAAATATGGGTGAATGTCGCCTGTTTCCAAAAGCTATATTGATGATCGCTCAAGATGTTGAAGTCTTTCAAGAAACGAAGCAAAAAAAACGCAATTCTTCAGACAGTTTCAATTTTATTTCAAAATATTTATCTTCATGTCAAATTAGAAACATGGTTTAAAAATATTTATTTTCTATAGTTCCACGTTATATTTCAACATGTGAAAAGTTCACCAAAATAATTAATTTCCCAATAACGATACTCTTTTTGCAGAATACCTAATGAATTATTCTCATGAAACATCTCTCAAAAAATGCCAACAATAGAGGAACTCGACTACAAAACCAGAAACGTGAAATATTTCATACTCCCTGCCACTCAAACAGCTACCTAACAGACGGCGCCCCTTTTCGCTATAATGAAAGTTTCGAGAGATTTTTAAGGGGGTATTTTCCATACTGCAACCACTTATGAAGCTATTGTGCAGGTTCTCAATGAGTTTCGAGTCGCCATACAAGAAAAGTACATGAATATCCTTCTACAACGATGAAAACACGGATGAATAGGACCGTACAAAATTTTCATTCTCGCTTGCTAAGCTACCAGCCACTTTCAGAATATTAGTTCAGTTAATTTGAAAAATATTGATGAACACTAGCTACAGGAGACTTTCGAAATGGGACTAGTGTGTGACAAGGCTTGTTACACACTAGTATGATTCAGGTTTTTTGTTTACACAAAAACATGAAAATTTATAGAATACCTTAATATTCAGAGAATACTATTTTTCCTTTTGGACCAGAGGTGTCAAACTCAATTTTGCAGAAGGCCACATAAATTTTAGAATGTGTAGGTGGGCCAGATTCAAATGAAAAAAATGTACTGAATTATTATAACATTTTATATATTCAATTATATAGTATATAATATACGGTTGTTAAAAATCAAATCAAAGTTATAAAAGAGGGTGATTATTTTGAACTCGAGGATCCAGATACCTGACTTCTCTTGTTTTTGACTAGCTCATTGATGTCAAGTATCATTTTCGTTGTAATTATTGTAGGAATTGATTGGAGATGTTCAGTCGTAAGGATTGTGCCATGTTTGTTCTTATTTATTTTCATGACGGAAAACAACTGCTCACATAAATAGGTACTACCAAACATTGTGACTTTTCAATTGGGAAAGCATAAATGCCATCGTTTTTGTTACTTGTTTCGTGCTAATTGATAGTTGAAACTTGTTATATACTATTTTTCCATTGATTATGCATAAATTTATCATATGGGGTCAATACTTGTTACTTATACAATTTTCTCATTCTTATTTTCACTAGTGTATAACTGCGATGGTGGTGTAATGGTCAGCATAGTTGCCTTCCAAGCAGTTGATCCGGGTTCGATTCCCGGCCATCGCACGTTTTTTTAATTCATTGAGCTGATTTTCTGCTTGACTGAAATCTCGTCATTTGGTAGAATAATATTTCACCTGGTTTTTACATGAACTTTTTACTGGGGGACTGGTGATAAACTTGTAAACTACTATAATGAGATATGAGGTACAGAAATCGCATTGAAGTTTCATACTGCTGAAGACTTCACTCCCTTTTTCCTTCACCAATCCTTTTCCCTCCTCCCTAGCACTCCCTTATGTGGGAGAGATGAAAATATTGTAAATACACTGTACATTATACCTTAAATTTATTGAAGAGAAATAGGTAATATAGCATTTTTGATTTGTTTTGTTTTGTTTGTTTTTTGTTTTGTTTTAATATATTTCAAGGAGATTGATTTCAAAGAAATTATTTTGGAAAATTAGAAATATACGGAAGAGAAGATGGAATGAAAATTAATGAAATTATAAAAATACTAAAAATATCCGGACCAAAATATTCGGATGAATTAGTGATGGTAAGGAAAATTGTGAAGAAAACAAATTATTATGACCTGAAAATAATATACCAATAAAAAAAGAAATTTCAACTGCATGTAAAAATTGAGATAAAACAATGACGACAAGTGATGTTTCGCATCGGATAAATATGGTGGACAGCGTTTATTCTGTTATTCTCCCCTTGTATATAATTAGTTCAGTAATGCGCCGATTTTCTGGGCTTGTAACTGCGATGGTGGTGTAATGGTCAGCATAGTTGCCTTCCAAGCAGTTGATCCGGGTTCGATTCCCGGCCATCGCACTTTTTTTATTATTTACAGATTGAAAATGTATATGATTAACAGACGAATTTTTCCAATTACATTTCACATGGACCTTTATGCATTATAAAAAAACGAATCACCAACAGTTCAGTTTGTTAACTTCTTCGTGTCAAACTCAACGTTTTTCGAGAACCTGTGTATGTATTTATATTTTATGTCGAATTTATTTACTTCACCCTTTTTGAACTCGGAAAGCCGCCCCAAATGTAAGTATTCATCAACTCAATAATTATCACTTCAATGATAGACTCAAATTTGCAATATTAAATTTTTTTTTCCAAATACTGAACAACAATTTCAATTGAAAATAGAATAACCATCAACAGCGACTATTACATAGCGTTATTGGAGCGTTTGAAGAATGAACTCGTGGAAAAACAGCCCCATTTGAATAAAGAGAAAGTGCTGGCAAAATTCCATGAGTTGGACTGCGAATTGCTTCCGCATCCATCGTATTCTCAAGATCCGGCCCTTAGCGACTTTTCCTTGTTCTCTGTTCTCACACCGAAAATGCTTGTCGGAAAGAAATATAGCGCCGACGGAGGGGTAATCGCCGAAACTGTGGACTATTTTGAGGCTGAAGACAAATCGCACAAATCTCGAATGGGCAAACCATCGTGTTAGCCGAACATAGACTAACGAAAAATATTATACACCCAATAGCCTTAAGACATCAATATCATTGGTGTTATCATTCTGATAGAAATAATTCATGTGGAAAAACAACGTTTGCCGGGTAGTTTGTATAATATTATTCCACAAAAATATAAAGTTCGTAACTTTTTCTTATTCAAGTGCTGTTCAGTCGGAAATTCATTGATTTCATAGGCTTTATATTTCTGTAAAATTTTCAGTATGAACAATTAACATATTTTCTCTCCATCTTTCGTCTCTTCTTCCTCTTTTCTCTTGTTTTCCCTAGTTTAGTTTTCTCTTCTCTAAGGCCAGAACTTAGACCAACAGTACCCTTTCGGTACATGTTGTTTCTAGCCTCATTTGTAGTTTTATAGATATTAATAATTATTGCATTTATATATCATAAGAAACTACAAATAAATAAATTAATTAAATATTTCTTAAGTAAGCCATAGAAAAAATATAATAATATACCCGAGAAAAAATGGTCATTTCTCACCCTTAATCAAATTAACTGAAAGATCACCATTAGTGATTTTTGACAAATACTGTTACTCCCTCATTTCTCTTGTGTAATTATTATAAATCCAGAGATTTTTTACTCATCGGTAGCGGGAGGCATCGTAATTGCTGGCCTGGTTCAATTCAAGGAAGTTTTCAATCAATTCACCTCCACCCCGAATCAAAGAAAATCACCTCCGCTTGGCAACACCGTAGGGTATTCTTTCCGAGCAATCGGGAACGTGTGCATATTCTCTTCATCTCTTCTCGCCGCACTCGCATGCATAGTTACCGGTTGCTGTGCAGCATGCAGCGCGTCTGGCGGAAAGGTCTACGAGCTCCGTACACGACATAAACAAAACATTGCCTTTGCGCCCTTTTTGACTGGCGGTCGCACCGCGCGCGAAGCTACCTTTGAAGCGGTGAAAAACAGACCTGCACATGTTAGACATGTGGGGAGCGTTTGGATTTATGTTTGGCGAGGACTAATTGGATGATTTTACTGATATTTTCTTGTTTTGGTTTCGGCGTTAATCGAGTGATTTAGTGGATGTTCGCGGTGTTTTTGTGGCAGTGGATTCACATCGGTGGACGCTAATCAGCTGTGAAGGTACGTGTATTTTTTTGGGAATGTCACAGATATTTACTTGATGATTTGTATTCAAATAAAACTTTGTGAGATTTTTTCAAAACCGCAAAACCTGTTTTACTATACCTTCTCTTCTTCAGGCGTGTTCATTAATCGTTAGTGCTTCATAAAATTACAAATTTGAATTATAAGACTTTCTTCATTTTTATTGCCTAATAAGTTCAGCTGCGTTTACGTATAAGTGATTATAAATAGAATTTTAGGAAAGAAAATTTACAAACTCATTTAAATGGGAGTGTAATGAAAGCTAATTACCTAACAACAACAATGAAGGGGAAATATTCAATTCTTTTCCATTCCAAAAGGTTGAGTTTCGAATTTTTTTTTCCAAATGTAATACTTATTAATCGGGATTGAACTCATTGTTTGTAATTATGGAATTGGAAACAAACAACTCATATTCTCTTTTATTCTTTGGAAAAAGGTTCTTTCCGTTTGTCCAATATAAAATTTTTTAACAACCAAAAGTCAACTTATCATGTATCTACTCCGGATCTCTCTTTTGATGTTTTGTCTATATTATATTGAATGAATTTGTTTCAATCATTATTGATCAGTAAGCCGCGTTCAGGGTACGAGCAAGGTATTTGTGTTTTCACCAAAGTATATCAATGTCCTATGATGCTTATTGCTTCTTGAAGTTGGATGGACCTGGTCAGGGCTTGTTTTCGTAGTTTTTTGTAATAGAGTCGGTAATATCCACCTTATAACCATTGATAACAGCAATTTGTTTTTCTGATAGCGAAATATTCAATAGTCTGTGCTGGTACTATTTTGATTGGCGTTTTTTATCCAACCTTGTTGTTAAATTGTCATATTCATGTCATTACTCCACCAAAATATATTTTTTTCTAACAATATTACATTATTGGAATATTGTCTACTGTTATATTTAATTGAAAACAACCAAGTTGTTATAATAATGTCCGGAAATATGCACAGATCGAAAATCTGCTGACATATTCATTGGTGATACCTTTTTCCACTGCTAGGGACCGTACGTTAGAATGTAAGACCTCGTTAATCCATAGCTCGCACAAGTTTTGACTTTTGAGGTTTTAGGAAAAAATATTGTTCTGAACGGTAATCAACGTTTATCAAATTATTTCAGTCGAATAGGAGGTTAGCAGAAAAATCAAAAATATTTCTCATGAAACTACCCCTATTCTCTTTTATTCTTTGGCGAATTTTTTTTCCGTTTGGCCAATAAAAATTTTTGGCAATATTGACAATATTTGACAATATCGATGATTGTTATCAAAACAAGCTGACAAGAATCAAAAATCAACATTCAAACATGCAATCGATTGATTTACAAAAAAAACATTCATTTTTCGAAATTCTTTCTTCAATTACTTATAACTAAAATTCAATCGTAATTATCGTAGAGAAAAATAGTTTGAAGACATCAATGAAATTGGAAACCGAACGGAAGTTTATCAAAAACCTATCTTTCTAATCATCCTCAACATAATTTAGCTGCTCACCATGGTATGATCCATAGACTTATTGATATCCACAGAAGAAGTTTAAGAAGGAATTAATTTGATGAAACAAATGGCAGTTAATAACTATTCCAACCCGAACATGGTTTATCACATCTTCAACAAAAACAGGTCATTAACCAAGTATAACCTCACAACAAAAATAATACTGACACATACAAAATACACACATATACAAAGGTTTATATAGGAAGAACTTCTAGAAATTTCAAAACTAGAATTTCTGAACAGAAAAGAGGATTTGAACTAAACTAGACCAATTCCACATATGCTTACCATCTTTCGGAAAACAACCACGATTTCTCGATAAGAACTTCATCACATAAAGAAAATAAAGGACGAGAAGTGAATCTCACTTTTTTGACGTGTTTTCATCAAATTTCGAGAATTAATCGTCATTATTCACTTTTGCTTGAAAGTTACCTAGTTACCTATAGAATTAATATTGCGTTGTGGTGACATTTCCTTAAAATATTCCTGACTCCCTAAAATCACCATTAATAACTGTACTGTACTGTTGTACAAAATGTATTGTAGAATTATTTCAGTCAGGGGTAGGGCTTGTCAACAATAATTAGAACTGTCACCCATCTAAAAACCCTAATGAAAAAATATTCTTCAGGAAGGCTTATCGTTCTGACATTATTAACCTCTCATTATTAACCCTCATTGGAAATCAATCCCGATTGATATTAATCACCCACATAGACCCAATATCACTTACTGCGATAATGCCAGCCCGTTTTCAAAACATGGCGTCGTAAGTCGAATCTATAACTAATATAATATATCTACTCAATAACTCATCGAGAGATTCAACATTAACAAACAAAATTTATCTACGACCACAGCCATACTCGATATCAAAGAGGCCGTATATATGATGGTGATTTATTAAAATAAACACTATTCTAACGTAAATATTTGAGTTAATCAATGACTAAATTTCTCGAGAAAAGGTTGTTTTCTTTCTAGTTCTTGATCGATTGATAAATGGACTATTGTTTTCGTTTGAACTCAATCGATCTTTTGTTCTCTTCGTGAACTCTATTAGAATTGACCAAGAAAACTGATGTCCGTATTTTATTGAAACGTTTCCATTCATAATTGATTATTCTAAGGCGGTCCTTACACTGTCAATATTATTGAAACAATATCGATTTTGATCACTACTTTGAATGTGAAAGAATAATATTGATGGCAATATTATTCGAAAAAATAAAAGTAGTTTTTTTATTGACGACCCATTAACATATTAAGACAGTGTTAATAATACTGACCACGTAAGGGACGCCTTACATGAAATAGATTTGTAAGTCACCCATAATTTTAAGGTAATACTAATTTATTTCTCTTTCCAATGAACAATATGACATAGTTTGGCAGTGTTACGAAATTCCTAGTCTCAAATTAAAAAAAATTACTTATTACTACCACTTATAATTTTAATTTTCTTCTTCTTCTTCTTCATCGTCGTCTTCCGAGCGTTGATGTACTTTATCGTCTTCAACGACATTTGTCTCTAGGTCTTTTATGATTTAGCGATGAAAGGTTCTGTCTTTATTGGCATTGCTCTGATACGGTAAAGCATTGAAACAAGTTTGCCCATTGCCCTGGCCACAAGCTAAAGAGCACTGCAACCCTGATTTCCTGCATCACATCGCGAACCACAACCACTCTTGCAGTTACAGAGTGGTTGTGTTTCGCATTGTCCAACGTTACGCATTCCTGGGGTTCCAAGTCATGCCCTGACTCAGTTTGAAATTGATAATAAACACGATTGAAATGTTGGTCTGCTGCTGCACTTTTTGGTGGAATATTTGATGACTGCACAGGTTTATTCAGTTTTGTAGTAATAATGTATTGTGCATAACGAAGAAGATCGATACTGACCACAGATTCTGGAGTATTATAGACTGCCAACAAGATTTGAATTCCATAATCGAACATATTTCTACTTCAAATGCTGCTTCAAGTTGGTCCAAATTTGGCAGTTTTTCAAATGCTTTCAAAAACGTTTTTTCCCTTTTCAAGAATGCAATTGAAATATAATTGAAGTTTGTCCTTATTTTTCAATTTTAGGAATCTATTATAAGTATTATTGGATATATATTCAATTAATTATCAAATATAATATAATAGTCAATAGGAAATGGAAATTATTAACAATTATGTATTTATCATTAATTAATAAACTTTATATGGTGTGCTTTTGACCGGGACGACAGGTTGACCTCAAATGATGCTTTAATCGCGCGCTCTGCGCCCTCTATGTCGATTATTGAAACAAAAGTTGTAGGGAATTCAATCCTCTACAATATTGATATAGCGAAAAATCCGTTGAAAACGAGATATTTGCAAAAATATGCAAAAAATCGACCCTAGATTTTAATTGTCGCTAACACCCTACCATATGTAGGTTCTGAGACAACTTTTAGGATGTCAAACGATTGTTTGAAGATGGTTATACGAGTTTATAGCTGGTTATCTCAAATTTTAACTAAGATGATTGGACCAGAAGGATAATTGAGAAAAAAATTTTTCTGGCGAACATTTCTTTTTCATGGCAATCAATTATTCAGATCTTGAGAGACCGGTATTGTTGTCCGAGAATAACCGGTGGATTCTTTGTGAATGGCATCTCTTTTTGCCTCGTCCGGGAATAATGCAGCCTAGCACAATAAAAAACACTCGAAGAACTGCCTGCATTGCATACGGTGGTCGGTTTCGATATCGCCGAGGGGCAGAACAAAAAAGAGATTAATTTAGTGCCAGCTTTCAGAGTACTGAGTTAATCTGATACGAGGGTTTGCAGTGAATCGTCACTGCCAGAAAGAAAAATAAGGTTTAAAGAAACAAGAGAACGTCGCTTTTCTGAAGAACTTCGTGTATTTATTGAATTTTCTTACAACAGAACAAAATGTTTGGCCTTGTGACCTATTAATAGTCATTGCAAATGCCAATCTAATTGGAAATTGCACACGTTTAAAATGAATTGGCACATCTGTAGGTATAATAGAGATTCGTGGTAGGTATTACTCTATTTTCACCTCGGAACTTGCCATTTAAAATGCTGGCTTCGACAACGTTTTTCATTAATTTTTAATGACTGATCGCGTGCAGTTGCACAGCCGTGGTGGATAATTCACAGCATCGGTGGCATTCCAAACTGTATCTACGCTCGATTGATAAAAAATTATAGTGGCCGATAACTGTGTAGGCAGCGGCAAAAGGCTTGTTGTGTGAGAGAGACAGGAGATCGGCTTCGTTCTCATCCATACTCCGTGCTGTTTACTTAGTGAAAAGTGACACTGGTAGACGCCTGAAGGAATAACTGATCTATGATTAGGGTTAAAACTGATTTAATGGCTATAAAAGATAGGGGTTGGTGATAAAAGAGTAAAAATTGAGGGCTATATGTATTTTTCAATGCCACACCAATAAAAAATTGTCACAAAGAAAGTTTTGGGAGGAACAGCCTTATCACTTAGGGGTATGAAAAATAGATCAAAACCTATTCTCATACCTACCGAATATACATATGAAATTTCATGAAAATTGCCCAGGCCGTTTCCAAAGAGTATGGCAACTAACACTGTGACACGAGAATTTTATATATTAGATTAGACAAAAATATAAACGATCTTCAAATAACTTTTTTAATAAATCTGTAAATAACATCAAAATGTTATTGTAAAATCTCAAAGTTAACGTTCCTTAGACATTTCCATGTTTTCAGCTATCGTCCTGTTCTTGAAGATTTGCTTATTTTACTGGTGGATGTGTCGCTTATAGACTACGAAATGAAATGTCGTTTATGCATGACGGTGCCCCGGCACATTTAAGCATACAAGCGCGAGGTTTTCTGAATCAAACTTTCCGTTGGATAGGTCGGGGAGGGCCTCAACCATGGCCCCCTAGGTCACCAGACCTTAACAGTTTGGATTTTTTTCCTGTGGGGACATATAAAATCTTCAACTTACCAGACACCTAACCAAAATGAAGAAGAATCAAGAAATCGAATGATTAACTCTTGCAGATCGATTTAAGATACTCCAGGAATTTTCCAAAGAGTGCGCGAATCAATGAGAAGAAGATTGGATACGTGTCTACAAGCAAGAGATGGATATTTCAAACATTTAATGTGATATTGAATTAGATTTATATCTAGTGTTCCGTTATTTATTGTTGATTAAGAATTAGCGTTTGAAATGTTTCTAGGTTGAATAAAAATAAATATTTTTTTTTCACTTTTTGAGAAACGAGTGCATCGATTAATTTGAACCAAATTTTCTCGAAAACGGCTGCTTGTAGCGACTTTTGACAAGCATAGCTTTTTCACTTAAAATTAATAGAGGAATCGATATTTCTTCT
>WOGR01012916.1:0-10024 GCA_015342045.1 Leptinotarsa lineolata | reverse complement strand
ATGTATAACCTATTTCATTTTATTGTTAACATGAATACCAAGGTACTTCATTTGCATAGTTTGTTTCATTTGTGTATTCTTTATAGAAATATAAAATGTAATATCTTGCTTATTTTTTTTTATCAAACGTAACAAATTAAGTTTTATTTGAGTTGATTGAAAGGATATTCGAGTGAAGCGATTTTTGAAAGAGATTCAGATCATCAATAATTATATTTTATAAAATAGTTGGGTTTTTATTTGTAAATAAAAGTACTGTATCGTCTGCATATATTGTATACTTACAAGATAATTCAGTTTGGCAAATATTTTGTATGTATAATAGGTACATAATCGGACGCGAAACTGAGCCTTGAGGGACGCCTTCATTCATTAAATGTCTGCCAGAAGTCACTTCAATAATTTGAGTACAAATAAATCTTTTAGTGGAATATGGAGTTGAAAGATCATTTACCCTGCCTCTAATTTCCGTTGATTCTAAATTTTTTTAAAGAATTTTGTGATCGACAGAGTCAAAAGCCTTTTTTTTGTCTAAAAAAACAGCTGCTACTACCTAATTTACTTTATCAAGATTATCCTGAATCAAATCAACTACTTCCATAACTGCCATTCGTGTGCCACTTTTTTCTTGAAAGCCAAATTTATTTGGGTCAAATCAATGAGTTTTATTGCATTCACTTTGATTTTTTGAATTTTATAATCCACGAAAAGTTCTTGATTATTCGAATTTCTGTTTTGGAGAAACACGGAAAATTAAAATGTTTTCTTCAAATGATAATGACTTATTCACCAAATATGATATTGTTGTATCAAAAACAAAAATATTCATGACCTTTCTAGAAAATTACCGATTGATCTCACAGCCATTTCCTAATTTTTTCTCGTCAGGCATTAGCTCACAGGCATTCGTCATATCCTACCGTTTTCTGGACCCATACAGAAAAGCGTGTGAGATCGCTCTGCATATCCCGTTGAATGGAATTCAGTCCAATTCATTTATGCGTTCAGCGTTCTATGAATTTTGATCAGGCAGACGCTGGGAAAGTCAGAGAAATCGTTAGCGGAAACACATTTTTCCATCAGTTCCAAGAATCTTTTCATCGAATTCGAAAAAACTTGAAACGAGAAACGAACGGTCGAGATCTTATTGATAGCAAATTTTGCATCAACGTTAAATAAAATTGTAGGAAAAATGTAACATCCCTTTGAAGAGTTTTGGCTGGATTCAAATTGATGAGTTCGAGACTGAATGTCAACAGAAACTGAAAAAAATATTATTGAATAAATTGAATGAATGAAAACCAGTTTATTTCATGACACACATTGGTTTTTTTAAATGACCAAAAATTATAAAAAGCAACTAAGGTCTTGGTTCTTGTGCTAACTGAATTTGAAGTTATTGACTTAATTGATTACTATCTGATTTTTTTCTGTAACTGGAAAGTCATTTGAAAAATTACAGTGAGGGTGGTGACTATATTAGGGTGGTGACTATATTATGGTGACTATATTATTCATTTCAATTTCAATTCAATTTATGAAGTGATAACTTCTTATGAGGGGTGAACAGCTTGATAACATAACAGCGCCAGTATGTCTAGCTTTCCTTTCTCCTCACTCTGACCCAGAGCGCTGGCAGTATCTCATACAAACAATTCTCGCGCTTCTCTTCGCATGACTCAGTGTTTATTCAAAGTACGATAATAATATACTATTTATTGACAGTGGGCATATAACGTAAAATTATCACGCTATTGAAAGTGATCATGGAAAATTTGATGAGAGAAGCAGAAGATAATCTTCGGAACATTACAGAATCTCCTAACGAAAGGTAAGTTTGATAAAATAATATATCTAACCAGCAAGCACGTAATATTCTATTATTATGTGAAACGTGATTCGAAGATAATACTAATTTTGTGTAACAATTGGCTTATTGTAGCTATATATGAACAAAATAACCAATGAAATATTCTACTGATAAATAACCTTTCCTCACATTATCATATTATTCTATATAAGATTTAAGTAATAACCTAAGGTTTTGTCAAGTTGAACAATTTCAATATCAAATAGTTCAACTTGGATTAGGAATCACATGTCAAAAGGTAAGACTTCGTTAGACCTTAGCTCGCACAAGTTTAACTCCTGAGGGTTATCGTTCCTAGGGGTGCGACAGCTGGTTAATGGAAATACATATTTCTAACAGAACAGATCTAAGCAGATTAGTTTGAGTTATTACTTTTGTTGGGCGCCCCGAGAACGTTTTATTTTACACAAAATTTGATGCAAATTTTTTGATAAACTTTTGGGAAAGCAGAAAATCGCCGAATACGCACATTTCTAACTTATATGTCTCTCAGCAATAAACCGAACAAGCTGAACAGCTGAAACTGTAAACTGAACTGAAAAGTATACCTCGAGTGTCTACATGATTTGATCTTCCAAAGAAAAAAAATCGTATCAGCCACTTACTTATATTCCTCACATACACATCACATCACATGAAATTAAATTAATGAGGTACACTGTATACATTGAGTTCCAATAAATATATTGAATATATTTCGGAAAGCTACCTCCATTTACATGGAACTTTGTCATCCACGAGGGCGGACTTCAAAGTTTCGGAATGAGTCATTTTCCTTAGTGCCTCATCAGCACTCCCAGATTTGCATCAGAAACGAACCACGCAACAACGAAACAAATAACCTATCGTTGATAAAATTTTTCAAAACCCGACCGCTCGTCTTTTTTACAAAAAACGAACCAGCCTTTAACGTTATCCATCACGCTGTTGAATATAACCCGAATATCCAGAAAAACTCGGCGAGAAGCGTTCACAAAGCTATATCGAATTTATAAAACAAAAAAGTGGCTTGTCACTGCCAAACGATAAAATGTTTTTCTAGCGACGAAGCTAGAGGCAATCGTTATATCGATTCTATCTCGGCTATGGTCACTGATGAAACTAATATAAACGTAGTAATGCAGTCAGCCCCATTTGGAGGACTCTCGGGAAAATCCCTTTTTTTCAGTTTATTGGGAAAAATTACTAAATACTGATGTTATGGATGTGTTAAACTGTCATAGTCCTTGCTTGGATACACCAGTCAACAAAATGTTAACTTTTTTTGTTACATGAAAAAGTATATCAAATTTTTAATCTGCTGAGTCCACCTTCCAATAATGTATTCATAAAAAATATAGACACATCAGGTTTTCTTCGACATTATTTTCGTGAAGAATACAAAAATCAACTACATTTATAGAAATTATAACTTAATGTACTTATGATTTTCGTGAATATTTGGCTTCTGGTAGGTCCCTTCTAAGTCTCCAAGAGTAATCTGCTAGCATTCCTGGACTACATTCCCCTTGATAACGTTTCTCCATCAAGGAAATGTCTTGATGGAACCTCTCCCTTGTTCGTCACTTACAGCACCATATTTGCGGAAAAGATATCTGGATGAGAGTCCAACAAATGCATTGTTGAGGTCTTCCTAGTTTTCCGCCTTATGATTTCCTAGGAAATTTTGAACAACACTCATGAAACATTTCCAGACAATTTTCTCCTGATCATATAGTTTTCCTTCAGATCTCTTATCCTTCATTAGATCTAGTATTTGTTATCCTACAAATATTTCCTCTTTGATTTTTGCGTCGCTGAGTTTGGGGAATTTCTCTTTTAGATATAAAAATCACTGCAATCTTTGCGCATAGCTTAACAGGCCCAGCTTTATGTGCAACGGTGGTGAAAGTATGTCATCAGGGTTCATTAAAGGCTTATTTTTAACATTTTTGCGACCTGGAGTAAGTGACTCACGCTTGGGCCACACTTTCTTTGTATAGTGACTTTTTCTATCTCTGCTGTCTCATTCGCAAATAAAAGAGCAAAATTTTGTATAACCAGGCTGTAGTCCAAGTGAAATGACATGTTGAAACAAAACAACCTACCAGGAATTACTTTACATTACTTAACAGAATTGTTCGCCTTCGGCTCGTGCCAACAAACTTCTGCGCTCGTGAGAAATATGTAGTTTTTCTCACTTGTTGTACACTATACTATTCCGTAAGTCTCCTCCATATCAGAACCATTAGCAACCGGCACTGAAGGGAGTTCGTTTCCGTTATGCAGAAACACTGTTTTCGAACTAGTTTTTGAGAAGTCAATGAAAAATCGCCAATGACCTGGACCATTTTCAAAATTCAATAAACTCATCAGAGCAGAAATGTTATTACAACAAACTGAATCATTTGCTTTGGAAAAGTAGGGTTTTATTTTACCGTCACGATGGCCAAAATAAGAAACGTTCGTATCAGGAGAAAGTAAATTCCAGTCATATAATCTAGACCCCAAAAGCTCAGTCTGTTTTTCAGACAGATTCAAATCACGAACTAAATCATTTAAATCACTTTGTGTCAATGAGTGTGGTTCTTTTGAAGTTTGCGGTTCATAATTTGGGTCACTTTCTTCATATTTCCCAAGCGAACTTAGAACAAGTTCTGGACTGGAATCCCGACTTTCTGGTCGATTTGGAGGCTTAGGCACAGGCAATTCGGCACTATGTAGGATGGGTCTGTTGACCAAAGACTTGACTCGATACCGGAGAGTATGTTTGAACTTTGTCAAAATGCCTTTTGTTTGAGTCAAACTGTAGTGTACTGAAATATTGTGAGAATATCAATCACGGAAGTAGAAAATAAATGCACGTTTATGAATGTTATGAGATTGTATAACGCTGACTCAGTTCTCTTGGTTGGGGATGATTCAAGATATTCATTCGTTATAGAATAACAAGCGAAAGTGGACGTGGAAAATAAGTGAGAGTGTTTGATTTCATAGAGTGATCACCAGTAGATAGTGAAGGAAAAAGGGGGAACGGAACACAAACAAAAATAACAATTACTCACATGATCCTTTAGTTTCCACCAAATCATTGGCAAATGTCTAGGTTCTTGTTTAGCCCAAAATAAGGAGCCTCACACACGTTACAACATTCATGTGGGACCCAGGTTCTATATTGATGTTGCACATAAAATTCAAAATAGTCTAAGTTCAAACTAATTTTTTTTTATAAAATTCAGGACATTTCATTCAAAATGCTAGTTTTCAATCTCGAAACCCAGCAGTTTGCAAAATTTTATAATACATTGCATACAGTGAAAACAGTTTTTTTTAATTATTGATTTCCATTATCGGTATCGCCAAGTTTTATGGAGAATATTTCCTGTTGCCTTTCAAAAAGTAGTGACCATCAACAAATCCATTGTTACATAACAGAACAACATTTGACAATCATTGAGTATCTTCCCCAAGAGAAATGTAGAAGAACTACAGACAACTCAAAAAAATAATCAGCAAATTTCGAGTTGAGAGCCCGAATTTCACAAAATTTCGAATTTATGAAAGGATAAATTGCCTGAATACTTTCTACAAATCATGAAAATACTGATTCGTTACTCGATAACAATAATAACACTATCCATGTTGATAACTTCACATTAATTTGACGTTATTTTGTTTTTGGTGTTGTTTATTCGACCCTGAAAAACCCGATATGGATTTCAGCTCAATTCACTCAGTAATTTCATGACTCAAATCATTCCAATAGTAAATCAATCAAAAACCTACTTCGAAATCAAAATTGAGCCTTATATGTCATCTTCTTCAATGTTTTTTTGATACTAATAATATTGAGGCTTTAGTATTTTTATTGATTTTCTGTCATGGATAACTGATATATCTTTGCCTTTCCTACAAATGATTTTGAAACAATGTATTTCTTTATTGAAGTTATACTTCTTTTGGCGCATTGGGGAAGAATGATTCGTCTGGGTAAATAGTTATCTTGCTCGAGGCAATGTTGCCAACCTAAGTTTTCTCATTCACTTTTTCTTTTATGAAAACACTTCATTTTTTACTAGGGGGTCGCCAGTCCTCTCAATATGACTTTCACAAAAAACACATCTATTATCGCACTGTCGACCCCGTCAACATCCAACCTGGTTACTGTCATAGGAGGCCACCAGTCTTCCCAAAATTTCTTTCACTTCAATATTTATTCAAACTTGAATTTATTTAAAAAAATACCTGCAAGTTTATTCAAGAGTGAAAGGAGGAAGTCCAGAGGCTCAGATCAAAGTTTATCAAATTACCAAAACTTTTCGCTCATCTGCAAATGATCATTGCATCCCTTACAAATGATGCCAAACTATGTTTCACTCCATTTCCGTATAGAATTCTCATGTTACTGATAATTCCGAATGTAAGGTTCACGATAGATTGAAAAAAGTAGTTCGAGAGCTTTAAATCAAATTTTGTCAAATTACTGAAACTTTTTCTCTACTGTACCGGGAAAAATCAAAGAGTGATTCATTGTTCAAACGCGCAAATTATATTCAATTCGTCAATTCCATTCAAATAGAATTTCTCCCACATTCTGGAATAACAGGCTACGGAGCGACTTCTGACGCTAAGTTGAATTTACTCTTCTGGAGTTCGCTCGAATGGAAATTTTGAAAGTATTGAAGTTTCAATTGAATGTACATTCCGCTTATTTAACGTTTCAGTTGAATTGCCGCCGAATGCAAATTAAGCGTTGGGTTAATCTGTATTTACACCGCATTGTTGTACAGAATTCTGCGATTTTCATGCTGAATTTTGTATACACTGTACAAGCGTATACCGTGAGTGGCTTTTTTTCAATAAATGTTTCAGTGTTTTGATATAGATTTATCAAGGGCTGCAGGTGGAGTCCATTCAATTGAGTTTGGTGAGTGATGTGTAAACATTTGGGATTTGGGACAGCTCAAATATTGTTTACCTTCATCTGCACACTTGAAAAATTATAAAATAAAATTGACAAAAATTTCAATCTATTCACCATAAAAACAAAAAAAAAAACAGAATATAATGATATGAGCGGCAATTGAATCAAATAATGATAATAATAAATTTATTTACGAAATAAGGATACAAATAATATAAAGAGGCATCACAAAAGAAAAATCCTTGGATAAATAAACGAATGAAATGGGTAAATGAATCGCAATATACAGATATGACAACGAACAACATGAATAAAAATATACTCAACACTGAATTGAACATAAAGATTTTGATAAAAAAAAGTAGAAGGCATGGCTGAGGTAAATATAGATCGACATTGAGTATATTATTCATCTCATAATGCACTTATCACACTTCTCGGTTTGTTGTTAATGAAGTCTTTCAGCAGTTTTTTGAACATATCAGTGCTATTCAGATATTTGATTTCTTCCAGAGCATTTTGGTACAAGGTAAGCAAACGTTCTTTGTGTTGTTGTTTTGGTCATGACAGGAAGTGTGTGGGTGAGTTTTATTTGGTGTGTTATAGTTATGAGTAGGGAGTTGGTTGAAGTTTTTTGAGGTGTGATATTCAATACTTGTGATGAAGAAGAATAATTTTCTCAGGTCTGAGATATGTGATTCAGAATCAACTTGGTTAGAAGAATATATGATATTTTCCGAGTATATCAGTCTCATGAATCTCCTCTATATTACTTCTAGTTGATTTATGTGCGTCCTCAGAGCTCCACTCCATACTGGTATCTCGTAGCGTAGATGACTTTCTACTAATTCATGGTAAAGCGTCCTCATCAGGCATGCAGGTATTTCTGAATTTCAGTGGAATAGTTCTCAGTTTCTTCAATATATATGTTATGTGGAGATCCCATTTCAAGTGATAGTCAATGGAGATTTCCAAGTATTTAATGTTTCAAGGTTGTATGGTGAATTTTTCAGTGGAACTTTCTATTTTCAATTCTTGGAAATCGGGTTATCCGGGAAAGTTACAGCTGAATGGTGAGGAATAAGTCTTGTCTGTGTTGATTCAAGTAGTTTTTGCTCGAACCATTTTTTATAATTTCTAAATCGTATTCAGTTTCATGTTTCAGGTTCTCCTAATTATCAGACTCATTATCAGACTTATAAAATATAGCTGTGTCATCAGCATCTCAATGAGAATAGTTCACCATCAACATTTACATACTGAGTTCTATTATTTAAATAGCTCTTGAAGAGCTGCAAGCAGATTCCTCTGATACCAATATCTCCCAGTGACTGCAAAAGTAGATGGTGACTTACAGTGTCAAGAGCTTTCGACAAGTCTACTGATATACATAGACAAGAAATCATACAGAAAAAGTTTATCTGATGCATGGGCAGGCATGATAGTCTTTTTAAAAAATAAACGTGTATATGATATCAATACGGGACATAATGAGAAGGAATAATATTGAATCTAGTGGAGTA
This sequence comes from Leptinotarsa lineolata, assembly GCA_015342045.1. Taxonomy (NCBI): domain Eukaryota; kingdom Metazoa; phylum Arthropoda; class Insecta; order Coleoptera; family Chrysomelidae; genus Leptinotarsa; species Leptinotarsa lineolata. The sequence continues at coordinate 1,728 of WOGR01012916.1, read as the reverse complement.
CAAATAAAATCTGTTGAATAATAAAAATTAACATAAATAATAGCAGTGTGCAGTATGGAAAATAAATATCAGAGCATAATAGCAATCATAACCATAAACGCATTTGAAAACGAAAATAAAGGATAACTAACATGAAAGTATAAAGCAATAGTGGCATCTTTGTCCAGTTCAAATTTTTTTTGACAGTCTATCAATAATAATTTTTCTCGAACTGAAGTGGATCCAATTTCCAAGGTCCCTGTTGAACAAGTGTTTCCTTATGACATCTGTAATATTATACAGACATCTAACTACCGCTATCTCAGTTGTTTTACCTTCGAAACTTGTGTCCGGTTCCTATTGAATTGTGTCGTGTTTCCGCTTATTTCTGAAATATTGTGAAATCAGTCATATGTCATATGTCAAGTGCTTTCGTTTCTACGTATTTACAATGTTTCACTGAAATAACTTTTGTATTTGCCATGAATCATTTTCAATATCAATTTCTGGGCCTCTTCAAATATTTCAATGCATACATTTGTTAGCCAAACTTCTTATCTTTCTGAAAACATATTCTGAATGACAATTACAGCGCAAATATCTGTCTATCACCAGGCGTCTTTTTGATTTTATTTCCACACTATTTTGAAATTTTAAATTATCGAAATCTGAAAAAATGTCGCTGTAGTGTGTGTCTTTTCGAATATGAGATGCTTTTCATTTCTATCTTTTCGAAATTTAAGAGCAACCGGTCAGTTTATTATGAATGAATGAAAAAAAGAACGGGAAGTTTTGATCTTCAATTTCCTGAAAAATCGGTGATTCATGAGAACACTCCCTGAATTTTTGTTTCCTTTCAAACTAACAAATTATGTTTAAAGGTTACCTGTTACTTTCACCTATTTTTCAGATAACTTTTTTTTGATATCATATTTTTGTTTGTTCAGGAGAAACGTGAAAAGTCTATGACGAATAAATGTAGTCCTTTTATTTTAATAATCGCCAAGACTTGGTGATTATTAACTAGTGACTGAAATAATCTCTTCACAACATGATTGAAACATTTGCGGTTGTTCTTTAAATTTCAAAGCCGACCCCGTTTAAACTTCGGCAGAATGCGAACGTTTGATATCAATAATCCCGGTTTAACTACTTACAACAGTTGCGGTGGGGCCATTTCAAGCGTTTTATAGAGATATAAAACAATGTCTGAGTTGCAACAATGACCAACTCACTATGGGATACACATACACACAAAACATAAAGCACAGCCACGGTTTGCACTATTCACAATACCTATACGCTTTTCTGATGTCCACTTTATGCCGAAGTAAAAAATGACAATAAACTTTTGGTTATTTTCACCCCGAGGAAGCACTTTGGGCTGGCATTAAATTATCTCAATGCCTTCCGAGGGTGATCTCTTGTACAGTGTTGCCAACCCGGTGAATTTGTTTTGTTCAAGCTTGATGTTAAAATCTGATCGAAAAGTGTGAAACTCATTTTCATCAAGTAGCGACCAATTACATCACATAATTCTAGTAGGGTGGTAAGGACAACCGTGAGTCTACTACAAAACTTGAGTCTGATAGCAATACCGGTGAAGCACCAAGGCCTAGTTACATATAGCCCTAATGAAAATACCTTACAAAAGTTGTACTATATGCCTGATTTTTATAGGGTGTTTTACTTTTTGAAAGCTTTTATTTAACTTGACTTGTATGTATGTTAACAAATCTTGCAAGTTTA
>WOGR01012915.1:0-10024 GCA_015342045.1 Leptinotarsa lineolata | reverse complement strand
AAAGTAAAAATTTCACTTAAACTGTCATCTCCACTGGTAGATATCGATTAATCTGGATAACATTGTAAGAAAAAAAACACAATTCATTCATAAATGACAATTTTATGTCACGGAATAAGTTTGATCTACTTGTCATCAATGACATCGTAATAACATTCATTCCCTCATTTGATCAAAGCCCAGACAAGGAATCTTGCTTAAATTGAAAAGTTTCGGCTTTCTTCACCAAATTCCTGTTCTCAAATACGGAGCACGGCCCTTCCATATAGGACGCCGTTGTCTCTGCACAACATGTTTAGAAATAGGGAAAGCTACTTTCCCTCGTCTCACAAATCAAACAATTCTTATTTTTCATTATAGATCACGACCCTTTCATATAGGACGCCGTTCTTGGACTGGAAGAGCTGTTTCCTCGTCTCACATATCAAGCAATTCTTATTTTTAAATATAGAGCATGTCCCTTCAATATCGGACGCCGCTGTCTGTACAACATATTTCTTCCGTATTCCTTTGAGAAAACAGCGTAGAGAAAACTCCAACTCCATAAGGTTGAGAAGGTTCACCACTCCTTTCACGACCAGATTAATCCAATGGTGATGAAACTGAATCTACCAGGGACTTTTCTTTCATACTACTTCATACTAGCAATGAAATTTTTCTCCATACGTTCCAATTTCTTTTCTATCTTGTCTATTATTACCTGGATTCTATCGGACTCTCTGGTTCCAAAAATATGCGGAGTCTCGCTTTTCAGACTAATTTCCTGATCTAACAAAAATATAAATAAAGCGAAAGCGTTACGCTAAATATAAAATCCCCGTATGTCCTATCCCCTAAAATGCAAATAAGTAAACCTTGTATTTATTCTAATGTCGACAGGTGTCTTCTCGTTGTTCTTGTTTTCAGTAAATACTGTATTTTTTGTGATTTAAATACTTCAAATAAAAGTAGGACTCCTGTTCATATAATAAGACTATTTTCTAATTCGATTCTATTCTGAAGTTTATGGGGTATACAAAAGAGAAGTGCAAAATCCTATTGAGAAGGATGGTTCTGTGGGCGAAATGAAAAAGATGAACATTGATATTTTCCAACCACGTAAAGATCATTCTGATCTTTGTTTTGGTAATAAGTTGGGTCACATTGATAATGTATAATGAATACATTGAAGAGAAAAATAATGCAAGGAGAGAAAAGGATAAAGATAAGGTTGATGCGGAATTGGCGCGGTGGTAGTGCGCCCAACTCACGATCGGAAGGTCTTGTGCTCGATCCCAACCTCGACCAGATATTTTTCTCGAGAGAATTCATCTAGTTGAAGCTGGGATGACTCTGCAGTCATTTTAAGAATCCATCAAGACTGTTGAGTTCTGTTGGAACTGTCAAAAAATTATAAGATGATGCGGTGTCAGTTCCGGTGATAAATTTAGTAATTAGTTTACAAACCCTCAAATCCATGATTCAAAAAGATTTTCATCATTTTACGACTCATTGTCTCACGAGTGAATTTTTGTTAATAATATTAATGTCATAATATTATTTCATAGGTAACTAGGTATTGAGATTTTCACGAATATTCTAAAGTTTGAGAAAAAATACAATAAAACTAACCAAGTAAAATGCAATCAGTTCCATTTGAATAAACACGTATCTCATCCGTCCGCATATAATTTGAAAACCATGTATCTTAATTTTTTGCAAAAAAAATCTAGTTTTTAATAGAATTTACAAATTTCGTCGTTTTTGTTTTTTTCACAAAATAGGTAATGAACCACTGAATGTGAGAAACATGGGAAATGAGAGGTTTTTTGTGTTTCCTGGACATTTATGTTGTTTGAGATAAGAGGATTTGACATCTGGGCGAGATATATGCATTTTTACTTGTCACACTTGTCATTTGTCATTATTCCTTAGTAAAAGTACAATAAGTTCAGATATAAATTGTCTATCACCCCTTCTCCATTTAAATGTTACAACAAAAATAAACATTTGAATTGTTAAACAACACACATTCAGTTTCCTACGATATCTAACCTACATCTCAAAATTTTTTCTTTATTCAACGGTTTTGTAAACTTATCGGACACAGTTTCACTTGTTGGGATATATTGTAACATAATTTCCTTTCTCAGACATAAGACTTTCATAAAATGATATTTTATGTCGATATCTCTCTACAGATTGTCAGTGGGCATACTTGAAGACTTGCTATAAATCAAATCATATAAAAGAACAATTTGTTCAGGCCAGTCTCAAACTCCCTACACTGTAGGTTAATAGACTGACACCTATCAGAAAACAACTACTCCCCTGGCTAATACCACGAAGGGCGTTGGAATATATCCGACAGGTGTCAGTGCTGGAATCTTCACTGACACATTTATGCATATGCTGTTGGCGATACAACTGCCAGATTTTCAATTACTGAACGGACACACTTGGAGACCGGTTTCGGGTTATTTGGCCTCTCGTCAATGCAAGGTAGTGGCCATCATCAACAACTTGAAGACTGGCTATGAATCAAGTATGCCCAGTGACTATATGTAAATAGTTTTCTTTCCTTATACGAGGAATTGGGCGAATTTCGGATATGCGGTTGGTTAGTACCTCGTTCACTAGGTGGAGCAGTGACAAACATGTTGTTTGTTGTTCGCTTCAGCTTAGTTTAAGGAATGATATACTGCAAGAAATTGGAATTTCAATTATGGAATATCATCGACTCAATGTTGATGATGGCCACTACCTTGCACTGACGAGAGGCCAAATAGCCCGAAACCAGTCTGCAAGTGTGCCCGTTCAATAATTGAAAATCGATTCTGGCAGTTGTATCGCCAACAGCATATGCAGGAAATACTTCAGTGGAGATTCCTGCACTGACACCTGTCGAATATAATTCAACGCCCTTCGTGGTATTAGCCAGGGAAGTAGTTGTTTTCTTAATAGGTGTCAGTCCATTAACCTACAGTCTAGGAAGTTTGAGACTGGTCTGAACAAATTTTTCTTCAATATGATTTTATGTCGATATGTTTCGATCGTTTTGAATTTTCAAAATTTTTAATTAGTGAAACAGCACTTAATTCATCAATGTTCAATACAAATGATTCACAAACTTTGGATTCACTCAAAATACCCTTGATTTTGATAAGTTCTTGTGAAGCGATGCCAGCTGAGATATAATCTGCTTCCATCGATGATTGAGCAACACATGTTTGCTTCCTGGAATGCCACGCTTTCGGGTTTCCACGCTATTTCTGGTTTTCTCGGTTGCCTCCCCAATCAGCATCACAGAAGGCCGTTAACTCCTGCATATTCCCCTTTTCAAATTGTAAACGTGAACCATAATCTCTGGTATGATTTAGGTAACGTAAGATTAGCTTACTAGCTTCTCATGTACTTTTTCTTGGTTTATCCAAAAATCTACTCAAGTAAGCAACACTGTAAGAAATGTCTGAACTGCTTTCTAAAGAAAGGTACATTAAACTGCATACTATTCTTCTGTAAGGAATGTTATTGATAGAAGATTCTTCTTCGTTGACTTAAAAATTAACTTCCATTGGTATTGATACTTTTCTTGTTTCAGTCAAGTAATCTTGTTATCATTCTAGTTTGTGTGATTTTTAGGCCTTTTTCGTTTTTATTGAATTCCATACCAAGAAAAGTTTTTACTTCTGTCATCTCTTTAATGTGAAATTCATCTCTCAAGTCTCTTGATAGTTCTTGAACTTGGTTTTCTGGTCCTGTAATCAGCCCATCATCCACAAATAATACCAGATAAACCTCGTCTTTCGTGTACAAACAATAGTTGTAATCGGAACGTTCAAAATCTAGTTGTGTCATGACAGGTTGAATTTTATGTTCCAACACTTCGGAACATTTCTCAATCCATATAATGCTCTATTCAGTTTCAAATATTTTGATTCTGTTTTTAAACCTTCTGGTGTCTTTATGACAATTTCAGTGTCCATAACTCCATTTAAAAATGCTGTTGGTATATCAATTTGAAGTGAATTCCACTCGTTTTGCACTGAAACTGATAAAAGGGCTCGTATTGGTGATAATGTAATGAATCTAAAGCCGAACCTGACCGGTTGCAGGTAACGACAGCCATATCATCGAATAAACACCACAACACATGACTCACCTCGAAAGAATGTGGCCTGGAATCGCCGGTAATAATCTAGGCGAGTATGGAACCGACTACAGATTTCTCGAAAGGACCTTTACCGATCTAAGCCCGTCTTCTCGACCAAAGAGGGCAGAAAGTGAATCCATAGTGTAAATAAATTAATAAAATAAGTGTTGTAATAAATAAATTAGTTTGTGATATTGAAATATTGTTGGAAATAAGTAAGTCATTAATTTGTCACAATAATCTACAGACTGGAGCATAGCTATATTCATCTGCTGTGTTATAAGTCACTTGAAAACCTTTTGCAACCAATCGAGCTTTCTTTGTTTCATCTTCTTCAGTTTTGAATGACCACTTGGTGTCAATAGCACTCTGACCCACTGGCAGTTTTGCGGGTTTCCAAATTTCTAGTTTTTCGTGAGAGATTAGCTCTTTATCTATTGCTTGCTGCCAATATGACATTGTACTTGCTTCTTTAAAAGTTTTTGGGTTCTGGTCTACTTTGGTCAGCAAGCAGTAGGCTGTGTATATTTCGTAATCTTCCAGATTACACAGTTGAACCGGATCAAGTCACAGTAGATTCTCGTTCATTGTAGGATATATTTTCTTCGATTTCATCACTCAACTTCGTAGAGCTATCAAAATTTGTTGAGTCCTCATTTTCTCCCTTGTTCCCATGTATACTTTCATTGTCGTCCTCGGGAAATTCTCTAATCATTTGTTCTGGCTGATTTTCTGTGGTTTTATTTGAAGATTTATCAATGTTCATCATTTTATATTCCATTTTATCACTATTTGTTTTTCTGGAAGCCATATAGTCGATAACCTCACCACAATATCCTACCAGTACTCCTTTTTCTGCTCTTCTGTCTAGTTTGTTTTGCTTTGGTAATATTGTGTACCATATGCACGATTTCTCAATACTTTTATTTTATCCAAGTCACTTTTTCCATAGAAAATATTTTCAGATGTTTGACCCTTAGGTAGACTTTTGTTAAGTAATCGATTCAGTTCATACACTGAATACTTGAGTGCTTCGCACCAAGTCTATTAGTTTTGTTGTTATTTTATTTAGCAGTGTTCTGTTCATTCTCTCCGCTTTGCCATTTGCTTGTGGGGTGTAAGGGATTGTGCATTCTGAAATTATTCCTTTTTTCAAACAATATGTGCTGAAATTGCTTTAAATATATTCTCCACCATTTTTGAGTCTCATAGCTTTTACTTTGACATCGTTTTGTCTTTCAATTTCTTGTACGTACTCTATTTATTCTGATCAGCATCATCTTTTGTTTTAATTGTTTTTACAACAAAATGCGAGTAGTCATCAATTATTGTTTGAAAATATTTCGATTCATCAAAAGCTACTGGATTAAGTAGTCCACAGTCATCACTGTGTATTGAATCACCAATATTTTTGGTTCTCCTCTCAGACTCTTCAAATGGTAATCTGGTACCCTTGCCTTCAATACATGTTGAACACATTTTGTCCATATTTGGTAAGCCAAGTTGTGTTAACACTTCTCTACTGGGTTAGCCCAGTCTTCTGTGCCACAGATCACATGCTATTGTTCCATATTCACGAAGTGGTTACTCGCTCCCGAATCAAGAACAAAGTATATCTTGTCTTTGATATCACATGAATTTGCTGCATACAACTGTATTTCAATTTCATTTCGTTTCTCATCAGCGTTATTTGCCTGCTGCTGATTATGTTGACTGTAATTTCTACTTCTTGTACCTCGATATCCTGGTCTTCCTCTACCTCGGCCTCTAGTATTTTAGGACATTTCCCAATGAAATGATCTGTACTTTCGCATCTGTAGCATCTTCCATTATCACTTGGCTTGAAACTTGTCTCACTGTCATACTTTTGACACTCCTGAGACAGTAACTTTGATTCTTCATCTAGTAATCTAGGTTTTGCAAAATCTATGGTTAACTCATCAACTGTCTCTAGAGCTGTTACGATTGTACCATATTTTGGTGGTATTTTCAAAAACAAATGACATTGTTACGGCGTTCTTCTAGGGGCCAATATCCGTGCACGCACGGATGAACGTCCACCCTTTCACTTCTATATTACTAAATTTTCTCCGATTCCTACCGGGACTTCGGGAAATTGGTGTTCCGTTCAAATTTTCCCTGGCGGGATCACTTATCCTCCGTCTTACTGGACAAACCTCGCTTCTTGAAACAATACACTTTTACGTGGCTTTCCTTACCGGAAAAAACACATTCTGCGAAATTATTCACGGCCGTAGTGTCCCTGACCTTACATCTCATTTCATCTCTCATCCCGTGGATATTGTATGCCGTCGCGACGCCACTGTTCTTGCGACTATAGTCTTCGGTGCCTCGCTGCGCAGTTCGTATCTGTACCGAGCCAGGGTTCGTTAACCCTTCTATAATTTCGCCCTTCTCAGCGAGTTCGAAAGCATGTCGTATGATCGTTAGCCCGGCAAATAATGCTTTCTTTCGCACAGAGGATTTGACAGTTTCATTGTGAACTGTGTGACTATTTCTGACTCCTGTCTTTCTTTCAGGACCTTTACATATAGACTATATACAAAATACGTACCCTCGAGTTAGACAACCAACACTTCGCTGGTGGCTAGTACTACTGTATTGTGGAAACAATGTTTCCTTCCAGGTTCATGTTTTTTCTTCTCGGCCATCGACCGACTTTTTTTGACGGCTCAAAAAATTTTTCAGTTGAGTGCGACACGATTTTGCTGAATTTCCTATACATTAGTCAAATTTGATCATCGTTCTGAAATATTTTGCTAAGGTCCTTAAGGACAAAATTTTGTCAGTCTGCCTTGTTCCTATAATTTATTTTACGTGGGTAATGATTTATTTTTTGTCCTAATAAATGTACCTCGTTTTAAAATTATCATTAGTTTTATTGATCCATTATAACTTTTGTGTTTTATTTTAGCCAAGAAATTGTAACATCCTGACTAACACTGAAGGTACAAGCTGAAATTTAAGAGACTAAATGCAACTATCCACCTATGTCTGAATAGCGATAAAACCGATACAAATGAATTGATAGCACGAAAATATTTCGGGTTTCCTATAAAATTACTAGCATGGAATCCATAAAATAACATAACATTTTTTTGAAAAAAACACGTGAGTCCTCCAGTAATCAAGTCAAATTATTTTTCGACAATAAAATACAATCAAACTATTTTCAGAACCTGGTTTTTGGAATATGTTTTGTCACGAACCGCTCTATACAGGGTGTTTCCGAACTATGTTACGAAACTTCAGTGGATGATTCGTTTTTTTGAACATACTTATTTCCAGAGTTGCTTCTCTAAAAAAACTGGTATTTCTGAAATATCATAATTATCCTTGCACCGATTAGGTTGAAATTTGCTAGTCATTTGAAGTAATAAGGCGCTTATTTATCCCGAGCTAGATTGAAATTGTTCCAGTGCAGTGGCGTCTCAGTGTGCACCACAGCCATCAATATTGAGAAAAAAAGAATACCTTTGACTTTTTTTGTAGTTTTTCATTTATTTAGATGAAGCAACAAAAAATACAACTTTTTCATTGCTTAACAATTTCGACCTTGGAGTAAATGAGCAAAATGTCCACCTTCTGATTAAATCTACGACTGCAGTCGATTTTTTATTGATTGTCTGACACGTTCGAAAATAACTGGAGAATTGCTTATGACATTGCAATTGTCAATTATTCGATTCAAGTCATTCACATCTAGTACAGGGGTTTTATAAACAAGAGCCTTTAGATGACCCTATAAATAGAAATCTGGAGGATTCATATCAGGACTGCGAGCTGGCCAATTTTAAGGTTCTGCACGTCCATTCCAGCGATTGAGGTAGGTGATGTCGACATGCTGACGAGCAAGAACACTAAAATTAGCTGAAGCCCTGTTGTGCATGAACCACATGTTGCCTCTTACAAGTACCGGCACTCCTAACAAAATGGGTAAATGATCTCGCAAAAAGTCCGCGTGAAATTCACCTGTTAATCTTGCTGGTAGAAAAAATGGGGCAATTAGGTAGTCACCAATTATTTCTACCCAAACGTTCAGCAAAAGGTGTTGCTGAAAATTACTTTCTCTAATAACATGAGGATTTTCATAGGACCAAAAATGGTCATTGTGAGAGTTCATAATAGAATCTCATGAAAAATTTACTTCGATCGTAAATAAAATATTTGGTGCAAAATTATTATCGTGTGCTATCGTATGAATAAACCACCTGCAAAACATTAATCTTAGGTGAAAATCCCGACAGTAGAGCTTGGACCCGCTATATGTGATCTTCGTCTATCGCATCAAGTATAGCTTCTTCTAGTTCAGGGGTTGTTACAGTTTCGGGTCTACCACCACCTGCATTTTTATCAAAACTCCCAGTTTCACATAATCTTGCATGTAGCATTCTGAATGTTTTAGCACATGGAATTACTGTTAGATATCTGTCCTGGTAAATTATCCTTGCTTCTTCTGCATTTCCATTCGCTAATCCATAAATAAAATGCATGTTAGCCATTTCAGCATTAGTAAAATTATTCATAGCTAACTGACAACCCTGACTTTCACTGATATGACAACACTATCACTGTCAGCTGGACTACAAAGCATGATATGCGAAGTGGCTTCAATTATTTATCTCAAAAATTCTAATCAAGAAAACACCAGCGACGAAAAAGTTGTATTTTTCGTTGATTATTATAAAAAAATAAAAAAATATAAAAAGTCAGTGGTGTACTTTTTTCCCAATATTGTTGGCTGTGGTGCCCACGGAGACACCACTGGACCTAATAATTTCGATCTAGTTCAGGCCAAATAGGTGACTTATCACTTCAAATAACTAGCAAATTTCAACCAAATCGGTGTAAGGATCTTTCTGATATTTTATAAATACCTTTTTTTAAACTTCAACGCCCTGTATCTCAGAAACGAAGCAACTCCGGACATATGTTCATAAAAACTTTTTTTTAAAACGGCCTAACAAATCACTCTCTAAAGTTTCGTACCGTAGTAAGGAAACACCCTGTATATACTCATGCAACTCAATATTTTTGAAAAGAGCTTTTCGCGAGAAAATCAAATGTACAATGTAATATAAGGTGTTCAATTTAGAAAAATCAAGAAAATATTGTGCCCGAATTTTAGATAATCCAGTAATGAAAAAAAATGATCAAGTTATCATTAGTAACGAACAAATTATATGCGCATTTCGCTAATCAAGAGCAATTTTATCCCACTTAACCTAAATTGCTCAGGCGAAACGAGAGAGTATTTCTTTTCGGGCGTGCAAAAAGTATTTTCAACAGATTCATTTTACGCCAGAGGTTTCAATTCTACCTATCAATCTCGGTATATTTTTGGAAACACACTACGCTTACATATTTCAGAAAAACGGTTTTCTTTAAGAAGCAACTCCGGACATAAAGACTGTTCAGAGAAACGTTTTTCTTGAAACGACCTAACGAATCACTCACTGAAGTTTCGTACCGTAGTTAGGAAACACCCTGCATAGAACGGTTCCTGACAAAACATATTCCAAAAACGAGGTTCTGATAATAATTTTATTGTATTTTATTGTCGAAAAATAATTTGACTTAATTACTGGAGGACTCAAGTGTTTTTTTTTTCAAGGAAATGTTATGTTATTTAATGGATTCCATGGTGTAATTTCATAGGAAATCCGAAATATTTTCGTGCTATCAATTCATTTGTATCGACGTTTGTTTGAAGGTGAATGACAATGTTTCGTGGTGAATTTCAGCAGTTCGGACTTCCATTGTCTAAACATTTGTAAAATGATTTGAAATCCCTGAAATAAACAATACAATTGAAATTTAAAAGAATAGCTAAAAATGGCAAATATATTAAGCAAAAAACTTGAAAAGAAT
>WOGR01012913.1:0-10025 GCA_015342045.1 Leptinotarsa lineolata | reverse complement strand
AACCACCAGCCACAAAAGAAGAGAGGGGTAATTAAAATGTTGGTTGAGGAAGCAAGTATCTGATCTGAGAGTCTGCCTGAAGAACTTAATCATCTGAAAAATGCATTCAAAGGTAATGGGTACAGCGTAAGAGAATTCAAGCGGGCCATACTTCCTAGGAAAGACAACGCGAAAGCAACCCCAACCAGGCCAGCCAAGGGTGAAGCTTTCCTTCCCTATGTCAAAAATGTCACAGATCGGATTGGAAGAATCTTATTGAAACACGACGTAAAACCAATTTTTAAGCCAACAAAAACCATCAGGCAGAGTCTCAGGTCAGCAAAGAACCCTAGAAAACCTCTAGCAACGCCAGGGGTATACTGGATTCCGTGTAGCTGCCGGTCGGTCTGCATTGGAATCACGAAACTAAGTATATGGAGCCGTCTCTCCGAACACAAGAGAAACTGTTGCCTCGGAAAAACCAACATATCGGCTGTAGCCGGACATGCTTCCATTCGAAGACACAGTGATACTCGACAAAATCCAAAACTACTACCCAAGAATATATAGATAGGCAATGGAGATCCGAAAACAGAGGGATAATTTCAATAGAAAAGAGGAGACAATGAATATCAATAAAAGCTGGCTACATGTCCTGAGAGGTACACAAACACGACAATGTAATACAATGAAGAATAATAAAAATAGAGCAATCAGTACTGAAATAATAGCTGATTGAGTGGAGACGATAGGAATAAGAACCCGAGCTTCAATTTGGGTATTGCAACCGTTACCACATCGCCTTTGAAAATGTCTACCGCAGCAGTATACAAACCGTCGTCAGTCATAAAAACCTGCAGACAACGGCCGAAAAACCCAAAAAATAGCCTTCATACAGCTGGAATAATGTTATATTAGTGAGCTTATAGAGTTACTTCTTTATTCGTCGATTCGGATACTTGGATTAAGAAAGAAATTTATAATATGATGAACACCCATGGTTGATAGGAACGTATTATTAGTTACTCGACATTTTTTCCATTCATCATCTGAACTGCAAATTACAATCATGAAGTATCCGGAAAAGTATTCTGCATATTGCAATTTAATTTTTTTGAAGAGAATAAATGAAAGAATGTTATTCCAAGTAATGAATTCAAGAAATTCACTGCTTACGTTGCCTAATCACCTAATCACCTAATCACCTTTGTCTATCGCAGTTGTAGATGAAACATCAAGCATGATAACCTACAGATCAAGCATGATAAGTTACCGACCACTATCAATGATTTTCTTCATTTTCACTAACTTCATTGAAATAAGTGGATATTGTGTACCCATGAAAGGAAAAACCACGTGCATGATAGTATTTCTGAGGTTTCAGCATATAGATGAGTACAATGCACCAAAGCAATGAACAATTTTATATACTTTCTTTAAAAGTGAAGAGAAATTTATTTCTCTCATAGTGGATAAAATCAGTGCATATTTTGAAGATCCAAAAATCTGAAAGATTTCTGTATTATGTTTTTATTCGATTTCAGGTTTCAACTCTATTTCTAGTATTATAAATATATTACATTTTTGTAAGTTCATTTCGACGATAATGTTATCTAACACAACATGAAAAAAAGGAATATTTTTCACGTCGAACAATGTTTCGGGAAATAATAATTTATCGTCACAGGTGTACTTTTTTCTAAATATATCTTTTACGATTAGAAGGTCCATAAAAAAAACGCAATAATTAAGATGATTTTTGACGAAGTATTGACATAATATCTGAAATGTACAGATGTCGAATAGATATTTGAACTTATGTAATGGTTAACGTGATTTTTCCCATACAAGTAATTTTTTGAATGAAGAAAATCGAGTAGAAATTAGTTAACATATCGTCCATATTCTCTAGGATGACAATATCGAAGGCAGTATTTGAAGCATTTCATTGCTATTGTTTTTTTGACATTTTTTGATGACTTCAGTATTCTCATTTGTGAAGTATCAATCAATGTCTATAAAAATGAAGATTTATCATGAAGCACTTCAGTTTTTATTTTCAGGCTGTTGTAATTGTGAAATTATTTTACAAATTCAATTCCACTTGTACCATTACGGATAAATTCAATAATATTTCTCAAAAACATTTTGTTGAGAGTCCAGAGAGAAAAAATGTTTTGATATTCGATATTACTTGTTGAGTGAAATAAAAGACTATATTTTTCGACAGTTTATTACATTTTTAATGGAAATATACCAACATATTTCGTTCTACGTTAAAAATCGCACAGCAAATATAGAAATGATGAAATACTGTTCTTTATAATTTGATAATTCTCTGGTTGAAACACCAAGACAGTTAATGTTTTTTTTCAAGGACATTAATAAGGAAATCGTGAAATAACTGCAGAAAAATCATCTCCGAAGGTCATTTAATTTTGAATTTTCAAGCACTAGAATTATCCATGGAAGATATGTATGTTACATCTTTAACTTGTACTTTATACCGGTTCAAATATCTTCTTCGTGAATCAATCACTCTGACGATTGTTCCCACAATATATGATAGAATATTGCAAACGTTCTTTGTTTCTTTTGACCTAGTTTCGAAATTCGAAAACACTCTATGAGAAAGAGATTGATGCTAAGAAATGGAAATATCATCAAATTTTGGTAAAATCTTGAAAAAATTGTTGTACACGAAAAAGGTTGAACAAAATACATAGCTACTATCAGAAGAGAATAACTGAATATAAAATGAAGAAGATAAATTTTGTCTAATTCCTACCAAGTCGTAACAAATGAAAAACTCACTTGGAATTAGACAAGTTATTTTCTTCACCCTATATTCAATATGAATTTTCACAAAATGGATAAGTCATCAATAGAACAAGAAAATAACTGGATTGAATAAATCGAATTCATCAGAATATTCGTGAAGAGGTTCAGAAAATCAGCAAAATAAATGTAGGTGGCGATGAAAAATCAATAAATATTCGACAAAGGTAGGTATCTCATGAATGGATGTCACCAAAGACTGATTAATAAAAAGCAACAGTCGTTTATTTGATTTGGAATTTGCGAGAACTAGTTTAGATATCCCTCAGAATATTTTCGTGGATATGCTGGGCAAATACAGCATAATTTATGGGCTCTGTATGACGCATATGAATAGAAATATCTGAATAAACCAATCAATATCCAGCCATGAACCATCTCTATTAAAAAATACCAAAGGAAATGAGCGCAAACCTTCATCAACGAATTGAATTTCTTCAAATTATGGAAATTCTTTAGATTTCATCGACAAGGAAAAATCAGAAACTCACTTATAATCTCCTTCAGCTATTGGAGCAATTGGAATAACATCTCTAAATATGAGACATGGATGCAGGGAATGAAAATTTTTAGAGCCTTTCCGGATTCATTTACGGAAAATATCACACTCCACAATATAGCAATGACTGAACAACTTTTCGGTACTTGTATGCACTGTTTGGAACATTTGGTGTAGTTATGAATCTTACTGAAATTTTATCCCAAAACCAAACCGTTGGAAAAGAGAGATTTTGGCTCTCTACTACTCCATCTTGATACAAAAAAAATGTCGGAATCTTCCATAGAAAGGATGGAATCTATCATTTTTCAAAGAAGTAACTCTGAACATAGATGTTTAGATCATGCAAAGAAAAAACTTTCAGAAACAAAATGGAAGAAGAAGCCCTTCTGAAACAGATACTTTCATATAAACATTGAATTACACGAAAAAAAAATCTTTAGAAACAAATACTTTTACATGAACACTTTCTCTCCCAAAAATTAATCAGACATGAAAATATAACCCCTTCAATCTAAACAACATTCCTCTTGGCTGTGATTTGATCAAATGAGTAAATGAATGTCATTACGATGGCATCGATGACATAAGTAGATCAAAATCATTCCGTGTCATTTATGAATGAAGTGTTTGTTTTTTCTAACGGTATTATCCAGATTGGTACTGAAGAGCCCTGAGGTGAGTGTCTTAGAGCGAAACATCGGTGTCTACCAATGAGGATGGCTGAATTCCACGTAAGTGAATTTTGTATATGTCATTCAGTATATTGTATAGAAAACCTGATTTAAATCCACAACGAAAGTTTGGAATACAAACTGAGTAGGTAAAGGTGTTTTTTCTATAATTCAATGTTCATATAAAAATATTTATTCCGAAAGAATTTTTTCTTTCGTGTAATTCAATGTCTATATGAAAGTAGCTGTTTCAGCTACTTTCATATAAACAGTCTGAAAGTTACTCCTTTGCATGATCTACAAGTCTATATTTAGAGTTACTTCATTAAAAATGATTGCTTCCTTCCTTTCTTTGAAAGATTCCCACATTTTTTTGGATGGAGATGTAGAAAGTCAAAAACTTCCTTTCTCAAAAATTAATTACTTCTTAAAATATAACCCCTTCAATTTTACCAATCGAAACACATGTCGAGGTGTTAAAAATAACGGTTTGGTGTTGGAATAAAACTTCAGTGAGATTCAACTTTTTAGTAGAAAAAGATAACGCAGCCATTTTTATAACCACAAAAATATTCATCATCAATGGACCTGAATTTATATTCAGGAAAACAGTAAGATACTTTTCACTTCTGACCAAATCTCAGTTCGTGAAATATGACTGCAATTCAAAATACTCCAGGAGAGTAGGGTGAAGGCTCCACCTTCAGCCAGAAAAAAACAATAGTATTCGAAACAACATCCTATGAGTTTTGATGTCCACAAATGAAGTCTTTCGAATTCAGAAGGAATATCGAGAGATTCCTCACTCTGAGTGATAGTGAGTTTCCTAGATTCAAATCAAGAGAATGGTCCTTAGTGTCTTTCTCAATGTTTCGTATTCTATAGTCTAACTTCAGAAACTTATTGAAATAGAGGATCTTGACGTCTGGATCATCGTGTGAGTTGTTTTCCGATGATTTGTGTTACAGTATTGACCGATACTATTTCTAAGTAATGAAAAGACATATGTATGTTATTTCTGCGTATTGCCAAGCATGTTTTCTTGAGTTGTACGAATGGAGAAACTCAACCGTCACATCTGATTGACAGTCTTCGAATGGAAACATTTGGAGGTTATATATTGAACACTTAGAATTCAATTATTTCACTGCTTCAGGATTTCTTCAATATCCCGATAATTTTTACCCTTTGTTTCAGGTAATTTCAAATAAATGAATATGAAACCTAAGAAGGTGCACATACTGAAGAACCAAAAGCAACTATGGATTCCGAACTGTTCGGAAGCTATTGGGTAAATAAATATGACGATACCAATGGTTCCAGCAATAACAAGCATTGTGAGAGTAGAAGCAGCTGATTTAACATCGCCTGGAAACATGTCACCAACTAAAATGAGGGGAATAGATCCCAGCCCCAACGCATATGCAATTGTGAATATAAGGACAGAAACAATCGGTAGAATTTGTATAGTATCGATGAACTCTACATTTCTTCTTTTCCAATAAAAATACAATGCAAGAAGAAATAATGATATCGTCGAAAGAATAGCCGAAGTGAGTAGAAGAGGTCTTTTGCCATATATATCAATGATGTTGAGAGTCAATAATAAAGAGAACATTTTAACTACACCAACTAAAATTGCTATTGAGTTTCCGGATAGCTGAGTCCCAGCATCGTTGAAAATGGATGCCAAATAGATCGTAATTACTGGTTCACCACATAACTGCTGTACCATGTTCGTTCCTAAAACTATAATTAGAGCTTTTCTATGTATTTTGGATCCGAACAGGGTGGACCAAACATTGATTTGTGATTCTGCGGATTCATTTAGCGCCAGTTTCATATTTTCATAATCTCTTTCAATTTTCTTTGGATTCTCATTGAACCTCAACTTTCTCAAAACTTTTATAACACCTTTTTTATTTTCTATCATTGCTAAGTAAACAGGCGACTCTGGAATCAGACTAAGAGGTATGATACATACTATCAGCGGAAGAGTGCAGAGCAATGTGAAATCGCGTACAGTTGTCACTGGCCCTAGAAGATATGAGTAGAGATTACCCATAGGCACAAAAATTCCCATCATACATCCGTACTTTCCTCTATTGTGATCTTTGGATATCTCGCTCAGATAAATAGGCACTACGATACCTATAATTGCCACAGCAAATGTAACTAGAGATCTGGCCAAGTAATATACATATATTTGTCTTCCGAAAGCCAACAGTGTGTTCGAAAATGTCAAAACGATAGTTGCGTATTGGATAGTTTTTTTTCTTCCTATGTAGTCACACACCCGTCCTAGGCTCAAAATTCCAATCATAGCACTCAAGGATGGCAGCCCAACCAAAAGAGATACTTCGATTGCGGTGACTGCTCTTCCGAAAGGATTTATTTCTGGATCATCTGACATCAGCTTTGGTAATACAGGCGATGTCCAAGTCATTGAACAACCTATCGAGAACATGATGAAAGTTACTGAAAAAAAAGAGGGCCTTGATGAGAAAAATATTCATAGTAGTAGAAGGAAGTGATTATTATATTTCATCGTAGGATAAAACTGATGAACTTTTACTGGTATTAATGATATTATATTTCCCAGAGTAGAATGTTTTAGGTCGGAAATATGGATATCTGACTTTTTTACACTGATAATTTTCCTATCATCAATCGAATCAGTCAATATGTATAATGAATATGTAGCTGATAATTCTATGTTTTTATTTGTCTGTGGATTTGTGCGCTCTATTTTAAAAAATAGCTTATTTAATTTGGTACTGGTTTCACTGTTTACCTGATTTATTTCTATTGGTTCGTGAATGAAAAAGTTGTGTCAATTTAATGAATAATATCAAACATTGGTTGAAAAATCCAGAATACTGTTCAACTGGTTTGACTGAAACTGGTTAACTTTACTTTTTGCTGTAAAACCTAAAAACTGAAGTCCGCTCGATCGAAGTCGCGAACAACATCTATCTATATAAAATGTAGTGAAATATTTGGTATATATGATAAACCATTCATGAAGAGTTTATTCTGGATTCAACTGTATGATTTTATGATTCATTCCATTTTCTTCCACAGTTTTTGAAATTTTCATTTATCGAACTACAATACATGTAATAAAAAGTGTGACTGATTGCTGTCTGTATTTGGAAAAATCATTATTGTAGGTGTTCAATAATGCAATAGAATGGAAAATAATGATTTGTAGAAGATAAGAACATAGGCATTCACGGCCATAATCACGATTGAATAGAACAAAATCCGGGCTAGTAGGCTGTTGTCGAACTAAGAACACAATCGCAGTCATTATTTTAATAATTAAATTATGTGTCATGTGAAAATAAGACTTTCTAATGACGGTGATGCAAAACAACATTTTGTAATGATAAAAAACTTTTACTCATGTTATTAAAATAAACATTTCTATTTGAATTCTAAAACTAATCTAATGTGAAGGATGAATTTGATGAGTTTTACAAGTTTGTCAATATCAGGCTCGAATTCAATCAAAAACAGCCGTAAGTCACCGCGTTCGGTTTTCTGCAACCGATTTTTCTTTTTAGTTAGCAACGTTTCTACAGCACTAAATCCACGTTTACACAAATACGATGATGAGAATGCTATTAAAAATCGTTGAACGATGGACCACAATCCAGGGTACAAGATCGGGATTGGCTTTTGTAGCCAAAATTCTTGGTATCCATTTTTGAACTTTATTTTAATCTTCTCGTTCGTTATCAGCTCTATGAGTTCTTCTTTCAGCTGGGGTGATCCTGCTGTATCGACATTTGGAAAAAGATCCAACACCCAGTCCGGTTTTTCCAATATTAAAATTTCCTAGAATCTTTCTGCAAAATCACTGTGGAGGTTCTCCAAATGTTGGCAGTAAACAAGCAAGTCGTCGTTGTTGAAGGGAAATTGCGAAACTCACGTCTGCCGATATTATTCTTGTATAAGAGCAATTTGGCTATAAAAGCAGCATTGACATTTGTTGTTTTACTCAAATTCAACTCGTCACCTTGAAGTTGGAGATTGACGTCATTAAATAATTTATACAGGTCTGTCAAATACGCAGTATCATTCTTTGAAGTGATGAGGTTGTCGTGCAATTCTTTGTCTTTATTTTCCAAGAACTCAGTAACAGAGTCCTAATTTTGAAAACAAAACAGCAAACTTCATAGATGTAGACTGATGTCATTGTCTAGAAGCAAGGAGTGAAGTCCCCAATGCGTAATGCCATATTTTAAGTTGGAATGAAAGCACCGGAAGTATAGGTGCCGGAGTATACCATTGCTACATTGTTGGTAGGATATACGCCAATGCATAACATACTTTCACCAACTTCATGCATAGTGTGTCTATACGGTCATTCCAAAAAAAAAACTTCCGATAACGAGACCGAGGTGTATAAATAATTACGGTATCATTCAAATTGATATGATTTAGAAGTTGACTGTTTCAAAGACTAGTTTCAAACAGTATTATATTTGTTTTGTCAACGTTTAGGCATAACCGCGTTTTTGTCAACCCATTCAATTACATTATTGTACGCTATTTCGGCTTGTTTTATGGCATTCAAATATATGAGTTCGAGAAGAGCAATGGACTGTATATATCTATTTCGGTACAAGTCGCTTCAAGAGGAAGAATTCCACTTACCTTTTGGTATTGCTGCGGCACACCTACGCGCGTTTTCTTTGGTTGCTACCGATAGAAATCTTTCATTTGCACTGATCCGCTTTTGCTTGGAATCCTCGCGTTTCGTCGGATTGACACCAAAAATACAGTGGCGTTACGACCTCTTGGAGATTAGGGGGGCGCGAGGGATTATATTAATTACAACGGATGAGGTTGCTACTAGTGAGACGTATATGCAATACGTAACAATATGTGACAAATAGAAGATTAGTATCATACGCTTAAGCTACCAATTCAGTTGCTTATTCTTTCATGGATGCCCGTAAATCATTTACATAAATTAAAAACAAAGTGGGTCCCTAGTGGGATCGCTAGTAAAAGATACATGTTATCGACACTGCAACCGTTTTTTTGTTTTCAGGTTGTTCATCACATTCATTACAGTTTTCAATAAATATTCTTTCCAGTTATCTACCGTAAAAACGTCTCGAAAAGATATTGAAATGAAACTAATAGAAATTGATGGGGACATTCTTGTCGGTGAAGTCGAACAGGAGGACGAATCAATGGATATAGAAGAAAGTACAAACGATATGGAAGAAATGATGAACGATATGGAAGATTCTGCTGACGAGGATGATACCTTGGATGCGGGAGCCGTTGAAAATTCGTCGGATTCGGACTATTCGCCTCCTAAAAAAATTTCTATAAGTGTTCCTGGTAAAAGTTCGCCGGGTGCTGAAAAAAGTATAGGTAGGCAAAGAGCTAATTCTGAAAGATCATTTTACATGACTATCGTTTTATTCAATTTATACGAGGGTGGTCTGAAAAGTCTCCGATCTAACAGAGATTACAAGATATTTTTTCAGATTTTTATTTTTATTTCACTGGCCAACAAATAATATGATGGCTATACATTCAAAAATTTTCCATCACGTATAGATTTTGAGTTATAGTTATTTTCATTTTATATAAAAATTTTGACATATTATTGGGAAATAAGAGATCAAACAAGAAAAAAACAATATATTGTGAAGATGACAGACTTTATTTACAATACACATGAAAAAACATTCAAATGAAGTCTATTGTGCACAACCTTTTTGCAAATGTTGACTTGCGTTTATATGTTTCATCGTTTTCCCTCATAAGGAACCAATAATAATCCACCATCATTGCTGCATCCCATCTGCCTTGGTAACGTTGCTCCATTGTCAGTATGTCTTGGTGGAACCTTTCTCCTTGACAGCACCCAAATTTTCTGGGAAAAAATTCTAATGGGAGTGCAAGAAATGGATTTTGAGAGACATGCGACATCCCATTCTGCAGTAGTTTTCAAGTAGTTCTTCCACTTTCTTGTTTCTTAAAACCTCCGAAACAATTCTTTTGAA
>WOGR01012912.1:0-10025 GCA_015342045.1 Leptinotarsa lineolata | reverse complement strand
CAAGCACTCGTATAACTCAGTTTGAACTTAGCTGTTTTTAAATTAAAATCAATCAGATCAAGTTACCTAAGTTACTAGTTAATCTACACAGGTAAGGGCGGTTTATCAATACGTAGTTGAATGCTCCTGTTTCCTACGTCCAAGCTAAGCTTAGTTAATAGTCAGTGTTTTAGTTACTAATCAAATCGTTCATCATACCCTAACGGATGCTAATATTTAATAACTGTCAGTTAACTAAGGTTGACATGAGTGACATTTTCAGGGGCTTGTTTCTATTGGAGGATTGATTTTTAAAAATGACAACTGCAATAAACAGCTCATGATTCATACAATATAACCTATATTTCATTACTATTTTCAATTTTGTAATTTGGAATTTTTCGGAAGTTTGATTTCCAAGGGCATACTATGAAAAACGAAAATGAGCAATAAAAGAACATCCAATTTTACCTATCTGTTGGTGTTTCAAGTACTGTCTCTATTTGTTCTAATATGAATAATACTGTATTTTTCTCCAATCTGAATCTTTCCACAAAATCCACCTCATCTAATTCGTTGAAAGCATCAATACGCTCATTAACAATATAAGGTCTTTTTTCTGCTTCAATGAACTCCACCATATCCTAAAGTCTTCATATCGTTCTCCGGATACCTCCAGTGCAGGATCAGAATAACACATGACTGATACTAATTACTGTAATGTTACTGTAACGATATTCTTGGAATGTTATCTGGACATTTACGATGCCGAAAAAGTCAAAGTCGTTTTCACATTTTAATATCACCCTCAGATGTTAGAACGGTAAAACTATCAATCAATACATGTCTCGAACCTATATAGGTTCATCGTCAGCTAATTTCAAAAGAATTTTTATTCATTGGTAACATGTGATAACTTCTTTTCCACAATTTTTATAAATCAGCTGCCTTAATTTTTTTATTCAAGGAATGCGATTTGAAGTTTTTGTTGTCACTTGCGGATACAAAAACATTTTTTATATTATTGCATTGATGATATGAAAGGGATGGCTCTTGTAACATTTTTCAATAGTATCGCATTGAAATAAAAAGCATCACTCTTATTTTTCAGAGAAGAATGGGAATACTTGAAACAACAACATCTTCCAGACATCTTAGACAATGCAACTGAACTTCAACGAACATTCCTAGAGCTAGTCACAAGTGCCGCCAAACGCCTTTTCAACTACATGGATATAAGCAACGAAGACGCCAACATCCATCGTTTGTTTGACACTGAAGTTATAGATCTCACTGATGAAGTTAGTTTTATAGTTGTTTGTCCATCTGCAGAATTTTCCTGTTCTGTTCCGGGACAAAGGGAAATTCTTCTCCAACGAGGGGATCTACTCAGTTTGCCACTTCAGGTAAATAAATTTCCAGTCATATTGGGATCAATCCAGGATTTGTACTTTAAATATTGTTGTTTGTTGTAAAGATTGTAAATTTAAGAACTGTTTCATTACGTTCTTGTTTCAGGTTTTCGAAATGATCCATTTAAACACTTATCAGAACAGTATTATAAGAAAGTATTCCAAACTCAGCTGCCTCTTGGAATTAGATGCTGCAACAGCAAGCCACTTGCATAGAGAAGCCTTCTCCAATAGCGAAGTAGCGATAGCCAAAGAACGGTTAACTAAATTACAGGAACTTCAAACTAAACTGAATAATATCTGGAAAAGCGTCAGGTGGTTGATGGAAGTTATTTCTTTTGCTAGAGATCGTGTCACTTGTGGAATGAGTATGAGGTAAGGTGAGGCACAATGTTTCAATCATCATTTTTCTATAATTACTATTCAAAGTACAAATAATTATACTAAAATTTGTTTCAGATACATTCTGGAGAAAGAATCTGGGATGTGTACTAGCCCAAAACGAAGTCTTTTGCAGATTCCTTCCCGCGATACAAAATCAGTGAAGAGTACTCCAGGTAGAGGTTCATGGCCGGGGCCAGGGGCTTCTAATATTTCTCAAGGAGGCAGTCTTATCAACGAATTCAGTAAAAGTGAACAACACTTGAGCACAAACGAAAACACACAATACCTCAGTGCTTGCAGCGATCCAGAGTCTCGAAAAAACAGCGACAGTTACAACAGTGATTACTTCAATCAGAATATACCTCCCTCACGTAGCGAAGACATGCTTTTTAGTATTCCAACTAGTACCACTCAACAGCGTTTTCGAACCAACACTATTTCGAGTATTTCTGCTACTACCAGTCCTATGCTAGGTACTAGGTCTCTACATTCTGGAAGCATGTTGAGTGTTAATACTCTCAATACAACCAACACTTCAGATAGTATGCATAGTTTTAGTTCTGATAGCGATGATTGTTTACACCCCATGAGCTCATCGACGCCAAACAGAAGACACAGATCAAAAATGGTACCATCAAAGAGCATGACTAACGTTAAACAGAATATTTTGGATATAAGCACGAGGTCAGAGAGAACTAGACCAAAGCAATTGAACTTTGATCCAAATATGTTGCACTCAAATTTGGAATCGAGTTTATCGAAAAGCCTGAGCAATATCAAATCATTCACAGAGATAGATTGTCCTCCAGCTACGTATCTTAAGCCTATAGATCTCTTAAGACCTCCAGAGAGTGTTGACAACTTCAGAATACCAGATGTCCATCCTCAATCCAGTTCCAAAGATCTCGCAAGCGGAATACTTCAGGTTTATGCTGCCTACGAAACAGGCTTGGCCACTGGTACCAGCCTAAAGCTACACGTCACTCCAAGAACTACGGCCCGCGAGGTTGTTGATCTCGTTGTGAAACAGCTCAACATGGCTGTGGTACTGAAAGGAAAGGAGGGACCTATTTATAACATCGATAAACTCAAGAACTTTTGTTTAGTTGCTGTAATTGGTGCTAGAGAACGGTGCTTGAGAGATGATTTCAAACCTTTGCAACTCCAAAATCCCTGGAAGAAAGGGAGGCTCTATGTCAGACAGAAGCATGATGTTTTAGCTGCTCTCGAGCATAGTAGCAAACACAGCACAATAATTTGAGATGTTGATCATTGAAAAGTAGTACATGGATTAATAGTGCACAGGCTGAGACATGAGAGAGTATTTTCGTTCGAGAGTGGACTTTATTGTTTTCTGAAAATAAGTTTTCGCTCAAATTGATGTATACTCCACGAAGCAATATTACTTTTCAAAGAACCAGTTACCTCATATTTCAAGTTTCGAAATTTCTGATGAAGATAACATTGTGATTTAGAAGAGATATTGGTCCGTCAGTTTCTAATTCAGATGTCACCAAAATCTATTTTAGCACTTTATATTTTATGATTTCTATTGGTTTCATTTTTTGTGGTCAACAAATCTGAAGTAATTGGTTGAAACTGCTTGCTGAATCAATATTCTTTATTGATATTGTTACACTGCTCCCAGGAAATCGGCTCTCAATGGTTCCATTTTGCATTAAGAAACTAAACTCAAAATACTAGCCAGGCAGTGAAAACATCTAAGTGGCCATTGAAAAGTCGTAATTAGTCAAATTTGAAATGGTGCTAGATGATTGATATATCTTATGACTATTATAAATAGTAATATAAGTGTTGCCTAAGCTCAGTACGAAACAGGTCTGATAATCTCTAGGTGAGAGATAGAAACTAATTAGATTTTCTTATGGTGGTGTCTCTGTCTTTCACATAGGGATATATTCAATCGGATCAAAGTCTTGGCAACAAAATGATTTCTCCAATGCCTGCTGTATTTCATTCTGTTTGTAGACATTGGAGATTTTACCGCTGTGATGATATAATTTAGAGAATTTATATGTATAGGACCACTATTGACAAAAAATAATTATTGACTGAGGTTTTTACGAATAGTAATTTTTGCCATCCACATTTACTCAGTGATAGAAATACATATTTTTGAAAAATTCAATTTGGGCCTACCAGCTCGCTGAACTTCACACGATAGTAATTTTTTTTATTATTTTGTAGTTCAAAAGTGCTCTTAAAAACTAATGGAAATATTTTTCAATTCTCTTCAATTTTTTTTATAACGACATCCTACATAAAAATCTCTGCATGAACTAGAACCTGAAATGCAACCATTGGTTATCAACTTCTCTCAGTGGTGTATGAGATTTGTCAAAAAATATGAATTTTGCTAAAAAGTAGAGTACTTTTAAATTTGACATTATCGAGAAAAGTTTATTTCACTTGAAACTCACGTCCAAATACGCAATCGCATCTACCAATATTTTTATTCTACAAATCAATCAAGTGGCCCCGGAGCGAAAATTAATTTTTTTTTGATGATCCATAATTTGTATTAATTTTTGTCATGTTTGTCATAAATTCTAACGCGTTTTGACGGTTACTGTCATACATAACTTGTCAGTGCATCTCAGATTACATGTAGGTACCTACAATAATCCCAGTTAAAGTTTTATTGTAATTGTTTCGAGAAATGAAAAAATATTCGAAATAATCGTAAAAGTTATTTTGATCGTGATTTTTAATTACTATCAACTTCTTTCAATAACAATTTTCTATATTGTCAGAAATAAAAGTACTGAGCAAATTCTGCATTTTTTAATAACCTCGTATATGACTAAAATAATAATCATGGTTACATTTTAGATTTCACTTGTTGCATAATTTTTCATGAAGAAAAACTATAATACCGAATTATTGAATTTTCACGCTATAAATAACAATTTAGCCCTGTTTTGCTACACGATAGCTTCATCAATCAAACTGATGAAACTACTGTCTAGTGGAACGCGTCTTAAGTGAAGTCATTAACGTGAAAATTGGATAATTATTATCATTCCTAGTCCTAAAATTGATACAAATAGTTTGCAATGTTGTACCCATTCTCAAAATAGGTTTTTTTTATTCCCATAAATCCATCAAGCCAAAGATGGTAAATTCAGAAAAGTCAGATTGTCAGCTTCTATTTTATTCTATTTTACTAGAAAAATTAAAATTTTTCTTTTTCAGTCAAAATATTGGGAAAAAAATCTTAAAATGAAACTTGGTCACAACGAATATTTCATGATTGAGATACTAGCAATTGCATTCATTTAAAAATATATATTCAACATTCAGAAAATAACTTCTTGCATTCCATAATTACACCAAATTCACATGCTGGCTGGCCCTCATCAGTTTGATTTCAACAAACAATATAAAACTACAGGGTGTGCTACGGAAAAATCTCATTCCTAACCTAATTGTTCTTATGTAGAAATTATGTTCAGAATTTGTAGACGTTGCCAGTGAATATATACAGAAAATAAAATGTCTCCTATTGAATATATCTAAATGTTAGAAACTGTCTAGTTTATGTTAAAATATAATTCTATAAGAAAAACGCTTGTTGAAATAAAATGTCCAAGATGTAGTAGAGAATCATATCATAGCATTATGTGTTCAAAAATCAAATATTTATTTTTATTTATAAATCTACTTTTATTCCAGTATAGAGATCTTGATATTATTTTGAACAATGTTCTATTTGTATATAATTATCAGCAGATTATGATAAAATTCTATAAACTGTATAGTGCAATGGAATATGTAAGGAATTTCGGGAATGAGACGACCATAAACTAGTGCATCGTATTATGTTGGCAATGCACATTATAATCCTGAGGAATGTAATTTGTATAGAATGTAAAATATTGACTAAATACAATGTTATAAAACATTAATATTTTACTTATCATGAACACCCAAAAAAAATTCCTGACATCCATAAAATCTTCATAAATCAGTATATACAGTATAGTTCTCAATTCAAAAAAAATTTGAGAATTAAATTTAACGGTTGAGGTATGCATATAGTTTCTTTCAGTGATTCATGGAGTATAATTATTATTTAATATTTAATTTTTGGTTACTGTATGTATCAGTTTGAAGTGATTTTTCATAACAATTACAAGTTACAGATTTATATTCTGTAACTTTCCTTCACAAAAATAACTGCACAACATTTTATAATATAGTAAGAATGTATTGAATGAGATGTAGGTGTAGAGATCAAAGTGTTGTATACCTAATATGCGTAGCGTTTGTGGTGTTTTCCTGTCAATCACAAATAAAACTACTATGTGAAGCTTATTCAATGTGTTCGAGATAAACAGGCCAATTTGGAAACCGTAAGAAAATATCGGTTGAATGAGAAAACCATTTCCAATTTAGAACTTATTTTGAAGTGTTTGAAATACCGAGTATATTTTTGTCACGAAGGCTAACTTATACCGGGTGACTCTTTTTCTGGTCTACATAAAGTATCAATATTTTTCTCGAAGACAAAATATCGTAATACAAATCTGTAAATAGCATCTTGCACAGTTTGAATAGTGGCAATGAGAAAGTGTCTTTTTGTTTTTGAATATATTCGAAAAAAATTGAACGTAATTGACGAATTTCAGTGTTTTTTTCGAATAATCATATCCAATTTTTTTTAATTCAACTGACTTAGGTTTTTGAATTTTTTATGTTAGCCCTCCTTATCTTCGACAGTGTATATATCAGAACTTATGATTTGTTTCCAGAGTTCAATATTTTTCTTCAATTTCACGTTAATTTCAATAACATGTAGATAAAATATAGATACAAGTAGGTAAAAAAGTAAGAAGTAAACGTCACGAAAGCATCGCTTGTGTGTGACAGACATAGCTATAATAAAAGAATTGAAAAATACCATAATTTCGTTTCTTTTCTAGAGGTCGTCAATGTTCCATCAGGTCGTTTCAGCGACCCAATTACAGCAGTCGGCTCTGTAGAGAGAATCTTGTGAATTCTTGTGCTGCGAGGTACATCAGAGATACTCTAACAAAACTTTCTCCAAAACTCCCGTTTTGCCTTGTTTTCAAGACTGCTTCTCTCAAATATTACAAATTTGAATGGGATTTGAATTATTTCTATTGTTTTTCGACGCTATACATCAAGATGATGAAATATTTTTTCAGGAGTCTAGTAACTCCATCAACATGAATCTGAGCAAAATAATCAATCGTTTATTCAAGGCCACTTTTCTTGAGGCCCAACTATATCCTATATCATCCACAGTAAATCGTTTGCAAAATCATTAATTTTTGAAAATTCATACATGTCATGAATCAAAATTACTCATTTGGCTTATAAAGTGAAGTATAAACAGCAGCTAGCTTATTGATTAAATCCATGTTTTCTTGTCAGAATATGGTTTCGAAAACAAATAAATTAATTTTAATTTTCGAGCGAAATAGTCGTACCAACGTTAATTTTCAACCTCAAAATCTATTGCACAATAAACTACCAGAAAACAACTGTGACAATGTTTTTTTCATGTAAAAAGATAAATTTGTGGGAAAAAATATTAAGCAAGGTGGGGCAATGTGTAAAAGTGATGTGGCGAATAGGATCATGTTTATTCCGATCGTTTTTGGTGCAAAATGAAGGTGGAATATGACCTTATTTTGATCTTTAGGTGGCTATGATTTTGGGATGAAGGTTGAGCACCGCATTTTGACTTCAGAATCGTGATATGGTCATCATTTCACGTAAATACAAACACATTTTTGTTAAATCGTTTGCTGGTAACATTCCGAATATTTAACCCAATATACAGGTGGTGAGAAGGAATAATATCTCACATTGCCACCGTACCCCACAACTTTGAGTTGAAAAATTTACTCTCATGGGATTGGTATCTTTGTTAGCCATTCTTGATAACAACAAGCTGATTACAATTCTTGAGTGTTACAGAAAATAGACTGAATCGAATTTGAGCTCAATCATTTTCTACAATGAATTTTGGAATGGGCAAATTATGAATAAGGTTCAGAAAGTTTGTCTCATCTAGGTTGTGTGATTGCATGTTTCCGAAAATTGAAAATATCATGCATACTTCATTTCTGTGGTATCACTGATTAAGTCTGGCAACAATGTGGCAGACAACCGAGTGACACTTTTCCGAAAGACAAGCAGTCGATCTGACACGTTGATCCAAACAGGATGAGATCACTCGTTTAAATAGTTGTAAACAGTTTATGAATACAGTGTGGTCTCAGTAGTGTAGAGGTTAGCTCATCCGCCTTCCAAGCGGAAGACCAGGGTTCGATTCCCCGCCGAGCCACCGTGCTGGGTAATCGCACGTTAAAAGGTAAGGCCTCTTTAATCCATTGCTCGCACAAGTTTCGACTTCTGAGGGTTGACGTTCGTCAGCTGGTTAATGGAACGAACAATTTTAGAACAGAAAAGAAAACAATTTTAAGTTCTACTTACAGTAAATTTCTGTGTTTATTTACACCCACCCATTATACTACAATTTCGATAATGACAAAAAAAAACATTTTCATTAGTTCGGACTTCCATTGTCTAATATGTTATAAAATGATTTGAAATCTGTTAAAAGAAAATCTGTTTAAAATCTGTTTTTCCATTAATCAGCTGTCGCTCCCGTACGAACGACAACTCTCAGAAGTTGAGAAACTTGTGCGAGCTAAGGACTATCGAGGTCTTACCTTTTAATGTGTGATTCCTAACACGGTTGTAGAATCATCCCAGCTTCAACCAGATAAATTATCTCGTTAAATATATATGGTCGAGGCTGGAGTTCCTGAAAGAATCAATGAAATTAAAATGAATAGCTGAAAATAACAATTATATTCAGCAAAAAAAATCTTCACCTAAAAAAATTATGAATATCACCATGAGACATTGTCAAACACCTTAAAACAAATGTTGAAAAACCATTTTGTTGAATATTTCTCCAAATTTTCAAATTTCAACTCTAATATTCAATCATAATTATGAAAAGACAACTCATTATTAATTATAATAGTTTTATTATTCCAAGGAAATATCATGTGTTCATAACAAGGATCTCACTTGAGTGTTATAAGAGTGAAATAAAATTGAATGAGTTTTACAGAAGATTTCTGTAGAAAAAAAATAATTTTAGTAAATCCTGACTTTTGTCACCTATTCAGAATAAACTTTCTCATAGAATTTTTGAATTCATACATAATATTAGAAGACTTTCTTAGTGATGAATTGTATACATTCATTCCATCAAGTGAAATAGATGGCTTTCCAAAGTTTGTTTTAATTAGTTTTGAACAGGAAGAATTAATTTTCATGTCTCTTGAATAATGATAACCCCGCCCCATCATCACCAGTATTTAAATGAACACCTGTGAAACTTATAATGAACATTGTATCCATTTTCAACTATTTAGAAAGTAACCTGGCCAATGCTAGGGTAATTATATGTTTCGCCAGGGGTATTATGAAGTAGTCCTATCAGATTGAAGAATCCTTTTCCGGCTATCATATAGCAAGGTGAGTACAGTCCAAATCTTTGTGAGAGTAACTGAAAAACAAATCCTCATATAGTACATTAGGTTTTTTAAAAAAGTTCGTCCGTTTTAATGTCATGTATTTCAATAAATACAGGGCGTTCCAAAGAAAACTTGACCATCCCTGTAAGTCAGAAACAAACGTGTAATCGAAAATTTAAAAGAACACGTCAATTTTTATTTCTTGAGGGACTATATCTGATATGGAAATCGTACACGAAACTTCAACCACCTGCGGTCAGCAACTACCCCCCTCTTTTTTCACTAGCATGGGGGGGTCGAGTGATACATCATTTGAAATGTATTTTGTCCCTCTATTACTTCTGTAATTTTTCTCGAAATTGGTTCATTCATTATTGAGAAATTGAATGTTGAACTTTTCATAAAAAAAAAAACAGAAAATTCGCTGTCGCTCATAAATTGTTCAAAATGACCTCTATCTAGTTCCATACAATAATATAGTCTACTTTCGAAAGCGTTCCTTACAGCTTGTCAAATGTAGGAAGAGAGAGAGATCAGAAATTCTCAACCCTCCTCCTATATAATAATAATAATAATAATAAACGTCTTTATTACTAAAACCACACAAAAAAAAAAACAATATTCAGTTCTAACAACATATACAAAGTTATAGTAAAAGGCGAAGTTCAATTTTCGCAGCTATACAAATAGCTGCTGAATTGCT